>VDFB02279935.1:0-120264 GCA_007258455.2 Sequoia sempervirens | reverse complement strand
CCCGAAACGCGTCCCCTACTGTCACCCCGTCCTCATCCTCGAAACCCTGTGGAACACTGATATCGATTCAATCTGAAAACATTTGTCTAAATTTAAAGTTTTAAAGTAGCAATAAAGAAGTTTATATGCAGTGTTGGGAATTACAAAGATAAAGACAAAGACATCAGAAGACAAAAACATATAGGACAAAAGAAGTATAAGACAAAAGTGAAAAGTAGTGATTAGTAAAGCCAACAATTATTCTTATTTAACAAGGGGTGGGACCTGTTTTGAGTTGTTTATCAATGAAAGGAGATGTCCCTAAGGGAATCGTCCCTCTTGGGAAGATATAAAATCACTTTGTGAGTTGTTGTGAAGTGTGTGTGTGTGAAGAATAAAATATATATCAGATATACACCAACAAGTTAATGTGAAGAACAAAGTAAAGTATACATCATACAAATATATAAGGAGTTTACTTTCAAATTTTATGAAGAAATTGTGAGGAATATTAGAGCATAATTCAAGGGGAACATGTGCAAATTGTACGAGGAGATTGTGAGAAATCTTATGGCAGATTTATAATGTTTTTATGACGAGATTGTAATCAGTTTTATGGCAGATTTATGATCAGCATTATAGCAGATTGGAGAAGAAAAATATCTATATTGAGGTTGGTGCCTCATATTATAGGGGTTGGTGCCTACAAAATTTGTAGAAAAGAAGTTAATAAAAACAATATTTTTGCTGTGGTTTTCTCCTGCAAGGGTTTCCACATAAATTGTGTTGCTATTATTTGATTTTACATATGTGCTAGTTTTGATTAAATCTTGAAGTGATTAAATAAGTTTTAAAAGGTAAAAGAATGTTGTTATACTGATACACCCCCCTATTAGAACATGTTTGCCGTTGTGCCAAAAGATCGACACCTATTAACGCGCAATACAAACACCAGAGATAAGCGGATTCATAGGAGGCGATTAGTCCGTGTCCTGAATCCGAAGGGAGACATTGGCAATTAGTTCAACAATCCCCCCTTTAGCATCACTCGAGGGGATTTGAACTTGTGACCCAGTTTTGATATCTTTTGTTGGAACACGTTTGTCGTTGCGCCAAAAGATCGACTTGTTAACGCTTGATACAAACACCAAAGATAAGCGGATCCATAGGAGGCGATTAGTCCATGTCCCGAATCCGAAGGGAGATGCTGGCAATTAGTCCAACACCCCCCTCCTCTCAGTATAACCGTGTGCTCATCAATTTGTATTAGAGCTGGTTCCTTCGAAATTAGTCTAACAAACTAGAAGGTAGATCTAAAGAGCACACATGGGCTAACGAGAAGGATTCTCTTCTAATAAGGCTTCATTGTTTGATGGGACAAATCACGCCTTTTGGAGCTTAAGGATGGAAACTTATTTAAATGCTCTTGATATTGATATTTGGCAATCTGTGATTCAGTGGTAAATGGATATAAAGCTCCATCAACTCCTCCAAAAAATTTAGCAGGAAAGAAGGCAAGTGAAAACAATGGTAAAGCCAAGAATGCAATCTTGTGTGGATTAACGAAATTAGAACTTGTGAAAGTAATGGATTGCAAATTTGTATATGGGATAAATTAATTTTTTTTTACAGAGGCGACAACGTAAAGAAAGAAAATCTTCAAACCCATCGATGGAAATTTGAGAGTCTAAAGATGATGGATGAAGAAAATATTGCTGCCTATCTGCTTCGAGGAGATGAGATAGTGAATACCATAAAGGGTCTTGGTGAAAAAATAGAAGAATCAACAGTAGTACAAAAAGTTTTAAGATCTCTTACCTTAAGATTCGATGCTAAAATTTCTGCTATAGTAGAGATAAAGGACTTGGATAAATTAACCAGGGATGAGCTACATGGAATCCTCACTGCATATGAGATGAGGACTGAAAAGGACAATACATCTATAAAGGAAGCAACTTTCAAAGCCACAAAAAGGTCAAAAAGAAAGAACCTATGCCAAATGAGTGTTTTGAGGAAAAAAAGGACAAGGAGGAAGCTTATTTTGTATGGAAGTTAAACAAAAACAACAAGGGAAAATTGCCATTTAAATGTTTCAATTGTGGAAAAGGACACTTTGTTAAGAAATGCCCATATCTAAAAGAAAGTGATAGTGATGAAGAAGAAGAGCTTTATTCAAAGAAAGGAAGCAAAAATAGTCACAAGCATGATAAAACTGATAAGAAGAAATCCTATGATTACAAGAAGAGTCTTTATGCTTATTGAGATGATAGCTCATTCGATGAAAGTGATTGGGACAACTATAGAGAAGAGGTGCGTTTTTTGGCATTTGAAGTAGAAGACAATATCATTGGAAATAATGATAAAGGAAATGAGCACTCACATGAGGAAGCGAAGACTAAATCTGATAATGAAGATGATGATGAAGATAACTTTGAGGAAGAACTCTATTGTGCTATAGAAGAAATTGAGAGACTTAGAAAGAAGAATTCAAAGTATAAGCTATTGTTTCAAGAAGAATGTAAATCAAAGGCCAAAATGTTTGAGGAATCCAAAAAGGTAGTCATAGATTTGAAAGTTCAAATTGAGGAAGTTAAGAGAATTGAAGAAGAGATTAGATCTCAATTAAAGGTAAAAGAAGAAAATTGTGGATGACTAGAATCTAAGATTATCTCTCTAATGAAGGAATTAAACGAAACTACTACCAAATTAAACAAAAGTCCCAAGTTTGAAAAGAGCTCTGACATTTTAAACAATATCATAAATGAACAAACATCACCATCTATAAAAACTGGTCTTGGTTATGAAGAGAGCAAAGAAAAGGCACAAGTAGAATCAAATAAGGAAAAACCAAAGAATTATATTGAGTCACTTAAAATCCCCATCAAAGGAGAATGTAGCAAATCAAAAGAAATTCATGTTGCATCAAAGCCAAGCAGATATCAAAAGAATAAGAACACATTCAGAAAATCCTTTCCACAAAGGCAAGCACATATGACTAAGTTCCATCATCCTTTCATTGGTTATTGTTTCACATGCAATCATTTTGGTCACAAGGCAGTAAATTGTATGACTTGTATGAAAAATTCTGGTTGGAACAAGGGTAAGAATACCTCTAGGTTGGATAGAAGGAATTACAATTTTTTTGCTCCTCTATTTTACAATATATTGGCATTTCAATTTGCACCTTTGGAATGCTTATTGGAAATGAACAACTATGCACAGTTAGACTGCTCTTCAAATTAGGAGGGGAAGCTCCCTCTTTGCTGATTATGCTTTAAAAGAAGTACTAAACTAATTGCCAATCTTTTTATCTCAGCTGAGAGCACAAGGTTATAAAACTCTTTGCGTCGTAGCTGAGGTTTTCTTTGGTTTCATAACTTCAACTACAACTAAGCCTATTCTAATAACGCTTCTAATATCTCAAGTAAATTCAGAGCAAGAGAGTTAGAAGTAAACGAGGAATGATTGATTTGACAAGAAAGCTTAAAGAAGCTTGCATCCAGAATACACCCGAAGAATCATTGTACTTATGAGATGTAAGCTGAAATAAAGATTACTAAAGCAAAACATAAAACAAAGTGCTGAAATAGATTGAGACAGTATGTTAGAGAAAAGTAGGCGTGAGACTTCCTTCCTCAATTGTAACAGTAAACAAACTTCTGGGACAGTAGATTGTAGCAAATGTAGGCATACAATCTGTGATCAACCAAATTACAATCGACACAATTGAACAAACATCAAATAGCAAACTTGCAGGAAAAAGTAGGCTTAGCAATTTTGTTATCACAAGCACGGTTAAAAATAAATGGGCAAGGATGCCCTTATTTATACACAAACAAAGGAGTAAGGAACCCTAAAATGTCTTTGTTTTTAACAATTAGTCTTGCCAACATGCAAGCTTTGTTTCTAAGTCTAAACAAAAGATAACTAACAGTTAACCGAAATGCTAACATCAGTTAACTGATCTAACTACAAGGAAAGCTCCAACTGGTGTGATATTTCTTAAGAATAGATAAGCATGAATGAGAATAATCAATTTAACTTGGAAAAGGCATCAAGTTAACTACTGCATTTACTTAAGTTCTATCTCTGGAAATCTTTGCATGCTCTAACTGGTCGTTCACTCATTGACAACTTGGGATATCATATCCTCTGGAAAGCCATTAATTGCCTCTTCATTAGGAACATTGATACTCTTTAGAACAATGTACTGTCTTTGCAACATCTCTTCACCATCTGCGATCAGATTTAGAAATTCTTTGATCTTTTCAGCTCCTTCATCAAATTTTGTTGACATGGAAACAACATGATTCATCTTCAAGGCAACAGGATCACCATTAAAAATGTCATGAACAAGGTATTGGAATTCTGTCTGTACTTCACTGAGATCAAAGTAAGTGCCATCTTCATGTTGATATTGGCAAGGAATTTGTGACACTAACGTGCTTACGAACTTGAGAGCACTAGCAACCTTTTGTCTATATTCAATCAATTCTGCAGATATTCCTTCGTAGGTTTTTACTTTGAAGAGGTGTTGTTCTCTCCAAGCAAAAAGCTTCTTCTTATGTTCTTCTATAGTGATTGAATCATAAGCCATCCTCAAGTCGGAAATGACGATCTCGTCTCTTGGCTTCCATTCTGCTATGTTCTGCTCTGACTCCTAAATCCTTGAGTGAAGATCATGGCATTGTACCTCAACTGGTACATCTCTACAAGTATAAATCTGTTCCTGGTGATGAATTCTTCTACCCAATCTCTCAAATGTTTCCCATATATGACCAACTAACTCAACTGATGTTGATTTGTAGGTGACTCTAGAATCTATGGAAGCAAAGTAGTGATGTGTGAAGTACCATGAAGTAGATTGGAAATGTACTATCGTTGCTATCGGTTCTTAGCCTTGAGGGCTGCCTTGTCTTCTCCATCCTTGAGCACCCTCTCCTTCAAGTTATTTTCTGCAACCTCAAAGAGATTCACATCAACATGTCAGATGCTTCTACCAAGATTGGCTTTGACCAATGTGAAGTCATCAACCTCAACCTCATCAACGTTCTTGTCTTCTGGTGGTGTAGCAATCTCAATGACAACCTCATTATCAACATTCTTCTCCACGTGAACCTACTTCTTGAGTTTCTTCTCTACTGTGTCTTGGTAGACGTTATCAAACTTTGCAAAGTCCAACTGATAAGAAGGCTTTCGCCTCTCCCTGCCCAAGAGGTTCTCAAGCCAAGACGAGGGGTCTCTACTAACTTCTCTGGGAGAATTGGTTCTAGCTCTAGTCGCTCTTGATAAATCAATTGGTGTTGAGACGTTGCGAACTAGTGAATCCACTTTTGAGCCTATGTGAATAGGAGAAGGCTGCGGTTATGATAGAAGAATAGGAGATGAAGGCTCTACCTCAACTTGTGATACTACCTCAACTAGAACTTTCGGTGTATCTGCTAATTGTTCCCGCCGATTCTCATTTTTCTTCAAGTTCTTTGTCATTTCGCTAACCTTGGTACCTTCAGGAGGATTGCTCATTGTTTTAACTCTAGGTTTCGATCTAGAAGAGGAGGGTAGTGATGAATGAACCACTGGTGGCTCTGTAACTAGAATGACTGCCTTCCATGTCCTCTTGCTACTCAAGAATAGTTTGTTTTTCTTGACAATCTGGCTTGTTCTTTCCTCAATCGAGATGCTCCCTTTGGCGAACCAATCAATTGATCAAAAAGGCTGTTGATCAACTTGATCTCTAGCATATGTGGGAAGTAGGACTTCTCCATCATCATCTAACAAACCCTCCACATCTTCTGATAAGAAATCAGCAATCTGATGAAGAGTAAGTCTATTGTAATCGCGGTTGCGCACTTCGACCTCATCTTCACAATTAACCAAAAATATTCAATTGTAGGTTTATGCAAATGATTTTGACCAAGACGAGCTGCCAAGAGACCCCAAGGGTCATATGAACGCCTCTCTTTGAAAACCTTGAGATTAAGCTTTGACAGTTCATTGCTCATCAACTTAGCATTAGTTGCTGATTTACATCTATATATGCTCATCTCACATGGGAAACTGAACACAGGCTTGCGTCTGTTATGCAAAAAGGAGTGAACCTCATGTACTTGCCTTAGGAACTCCATGAACACTACCTTATCCATTAGATATCTAGGTAGCCTGACTGGATCACCTGAGAAGCCATATACTCTAATGTATGAGAAAGTGGGAAATTGGATAAACCAATCAGCCGAATCCACCATTGCCAATCTAGCATCTGCTAAAAACCCTATATGCAACTCATTGTCACGATCTCGCACCGTATGCATCAGGAAAAGATCATTCACCCGCTTGAAATGCCACTCTGACTGTGAAAACTCTAATAGCAGGTAATGCTCATACATATGCTGAATGCCCAAAGTTCCAATGATATTCAAACCTCTAAACTTGCCTTGAAAGGCCATTAGATATACGAGGTATGATATCATGTGGAATTCATGGGCCTTGAAGAACCCTATCATATGGCGGTGAAAAGTATCACTGATCAATGTTGGCCAGTCGTAGTGTTCTCTTTTGTTGACAATCTGGGACATGATGTAGAACATCCAAGGCTGAAACTTATGTGCTTTTGCTTGACCTGTGACTCGGTTGAGCAAAGTAATCATGACTGCAAATTCATCCTTGAACTCACCACGTCCAATTTTCTTTGGCAAAGTGTTTCGTTTCTCTTTCAGCCACCTTTGTGCAATCCTTTTCTGGCACTAATCCTTTTGCACATTCCATGCCTTTTCACATTCTTCAGCTGATACAATAAAGTTATCCGCACATGGTGGAATGGAAAAACATCTCTCAATGTCTCCCGGCTTGAGGCTGCAAATAATATGCCCATCTGCTGATTGGATTTCTTGTGAAGTTAGATTGTAATGCTTGACACAAGCAATCACAAATTCAATGTTCTGCGTTGAGATGGGAAAAGAAGCTGCTGCAAGCAACCTGAAATGATCAAGATTATTGATTGTAACACTGTCTATGGCCTTTCAAAGTATTCAAATCAACCACTAGATGTACTTGATGCAAGTCAGTGTCAAATGTCTTTAAGAAATCGTGAAGCAAGACCAATTTGGTCCTGATTTCTATTGGAGAGAATTGCATGTTTGAAAACTTGAAGATTGATTGTGAACACGACTATATTCGAACAAGTTCTGCACAAAAGCTAAAAATAGCTTGCTGATTTTTTCTTCAAAAAAGCAGATTTTTCTGAAAAAAATCTGAGATATGGGTTTTGTAGACAATGTCATTCTGAAGAGACCCAGATTGTTAGATTTCGAAAAAGCTGATTTTTTTTAAGAACATGCAAGATCCCTTAAAAAGTAGAAGTCGCGAAGCAAATTTTCCAAAAAATCTTAGGTTTGGGTTTTGTAGATATTCATGTGCTAAAGAGACCTAGATTGTCAGATTTTAAATAATTTGACTTTTTCCTCAACATGCAAGATGTTCAATTTTTGGCCAAAAAAGCTGAAAATTGAGATCTAGGTTTTGTGGCCAATTTCGTTCTGAATAGACCCAGATTGTCAAATTTTTTGAAAGAAAGCTGATTTTTCAAGATTCCCTAAAAAATAGGGCTGAAAGCTTGCATAAAAATTCACCAATCTTCAAGAGGAGTGAAAAAAAGAGAGACCTAGATCGATGAAAATTGGAAAAGATGACCTATTTCTGAAAAGTGATGCCCTAGAAAAATTGACCCTGAAAAAGTGAGTTTTTGTGCTTCCCAATCTCAAATCCACGAAGAACATTGAAAAGTATCTTTGTTTGAGCCTTCAAATCTTTGTTGAAAAGAAAATGGCAGCTCTCTTCTTCTAGATGTCAACCTGTAAAATAATGAAAAATGGATGACCAAAGCTTCTTTAAATGAAGTTTGGAGGTGAAACAAGCACTTTACTTGAAAAACACTAAATTTAGAGCTCGCATGCAAAAATATTTGACTTCGTTTGCATCAACATGGAGAATTCCTAGAAAAAGGGCGGCCAAAGCATGCATTCATGAAGATGTTCTAAAAAAAATTTCAAACTTAAGTTGACTTGGGCGCTTTCCTTGAAATAAGGCGCCCATCTTCACCAGTGTTAGAAAATTTACCAAGATTTTCAACTTTTAAGCTTTTACGCATCTCTGGCATTAGGTACCTCTTGTTCGAGCACCGTTTTTCGCCAATTGATGAATAACTATGACTGAAGGGATGTCAATATGGCAAGTCTGATCAAATCTGAGAAGAATGACACCTCATACCAGCCTCTGATCCTGCATTTGACTTATTTCATGAGATCCGAAACTTGGTAGAGGAATATGTTTTGAATTTTTTTTGAATGAATGATAAATGTACTAAGGCATGAGAAGAAAAACGCCCTCCTTGAATTAAGGCACCAAAGCCTTGTAGACTTAGCCATAATTTCGTGATTTTCAACTTTTTCCTTTGACTTTCTTCGTTTCCTATGTTTATGCCTTTGTTCGATCTACATTTTTCAGCGTTTGACAATTCCTCTGTGCTCACTGATGAATTCGTTGAAGAGCCTGATCAAATCTGAGAAGAATCTCTTGGAGGTTACAAACCCTAAATTTTGCTTTTGACTGCTTAAAACCCTAGGCGCCTTTGGTTGACTAGGGTGCCCATCTTTACCAAAGTTAGAAACATTTTAATGATTTTCATTTTTTCCTTTTGATGGAACAGTCTTTGTTTAATCTGCAATTCTGGCCATTTGATAGATCTTGTGAACCGACTGATGGATTCGTTGAAAAGCTTGAAGAAATCTGAGAAGAACGACCAATTTTTCAAACCCTAACAACTATTGTTGATTGCTTGAAATCCTAGGCGTCCCTGGCTGACTAGGGCGCTTTTCTTCTCTAGAATTAGTTTTTATTTTGAGTTTTTTTTAACTTTCTTCGCCTCACATTCGCTAACTTTGCCAACTATGTGACCACCTTGCTGACTGTGAATGCTCTCATCGTTTCATGTGCATGATAAACGAAAACTTAAAATATTCTAAGGCATTGAAGCCTAGGCGCCTTCCTTGGCTAGGGGCGCCCAAGGTCTCCACTGTTAGAACAATTTTCACAAATTGGCTATTTTTAGATTCCCCTCCTTCATTCACCATTTTTCGAGCATCTTTTGTTGTGGATCGATTTGTGCGACGTTTGAGACTTAGATTTTGACACCTCGCCGTTGGCCATCCTCCATTGATGACTTCAGAGGTCCTAATTTTTCATCTGAAAAAACGAAATAGGGGCCACCAGAGAAAAATTGACTTTTTGACAATTCTGACTACACCAGCGTGATCAGGACGTAAAATCAACCAATCAAAATCAATTTGAACCATTTCTGCAAAGATTCTATTTTTAGCCATTTTCCTAAAAAATAGGGCCGAAAAACTAAAAGGGTTTTGTAGATAATCTCATTCTGAAGAGACCCAAATCATCAGATTTTGAAAAGTTTCCCTAAAAAATAGGGTTTGACATGCAAATTTCTATTTTTAGAAAAATTCTGTGAGCATCCTTTTGACCATAGTTTGCAAACTCGGACTCGCCGCGGACTCGGCAGCCCAAAAATATGACTCGGACTCGGGACTCGGCACGGACTCGGGAAAAGACTCGGCTAGGACTCGGCAAAAAAGCCGTAGTTTTACAAAAAAACAAGAACAAATTAATACATTTAGAGAACATAAGAGCCTAATTTTATTATCAAACACTCATAATTCAAAGATTACACATGTCATATGATCATCAAACACTCAATAATTGAAATTTAATCATTCATAGTCATCAAATACTCATAGTTTCAATGTATAACAGCATCATAAGATTATAAATGTTTACATATAATCCTGGCTTCTTTCAACCCCAATTCAATTTGCAGACCTATATTTCACAAACTTGAGTGCTAAAATGAAAGAAAAAGTTAAGAAAAACATGGGTTCTTAACCCCTTTTGACTCCCAGCCACACAGGAGAGTCCTGGGTTGGGACTCCCGAGTCCAACCTCAGGACTCTTTTTAACCCCTTTTGACTCCCAACCACACAGGAGAGTCCTAGGTTGGGACTCCCGAGTCTGACCTCAGGACTCTCTGAGTCCTAAGGTTGGACTCCCGAGTCCCGACCCAGGACTCTCCTGGACTCGACTCCCGAGTTTGTGGCGAGTCGACTCGGCTGGCCAATGGACTCCCGAGTCTGCTGCGAGTCCGCTAAGTCCAACCGAGTCTGCAAACTATGCTTTTGACAACAAACCTCGAAAACCCCTATGATCCATTTATTTTTCAAAAATTTCTAAAAATAGAAAATTGCTATTTTTAGAAATTTTGACTGTCTTTGACGTTTGACCATTTTTACAAGATTTAAATCATTTTTTACAAAATGCCTTAATGTAACAAATATTTTAATTTTGGGTACAACACAATATTGAATGTTATAAATGCAATAATTATGGGCATATAACACAATTTTGTAGAGCTGAATTTGTAGATCCCCCAAAGCAAGACAAAAAGAAAAACATCCTTGTTTAACAAATGGAGAAGAATTCAAAATTATGGAAAAAGAAGAAAGAAGATAGAAATGAAAGATCCTTGTTAATACAAACTGACCTACATGCTCAAGATGATGGATAACAATGGTATGTAGATAGTGGCTGTTCATGTCACATGACTAGTGACAAAAGTAAATTTCTCATATCGAAGAACATAGATAGAGGAATAATGAGTTTTGGGGATAATGCTATGACCAATGTTGTTGGAAAAGGAACTATTAGTCAAGACAATGGAATAACAAAGATAAAGAATGTTTTGCATGTTGAAGGATTAAAGCACAATCTTCTAAGTGTAAGCCAATTATGTGATCAAGGTCATACTCTCTCATTTCATGCAGACAGATGTAAAATCAAGAAGGAAGACTTACAGCAGAACCATATAGGGCAGCTAATAATCTCTACATCATAAATGAATACAAAGGTAAAAAATGTTTTATGCCAAAAGAAGATGAAAGTTGGCTTTGGTATAGAAGGACGAGACATATCAACTTTGACAATCTTGTCAAAATCAGCAATACATAGGCAGTAAGAGATATGTCAAAAATCTCAAAACCCTAAAATACCATTTGCAATCACTGCCAACTTGGGAAGCAGACAAGGGTCAACTTCAAAACAAAGGAGTATTCAACATCTAAACCATTGGAGCTCATCCATACAAACCTTTGTGGACCAATCTGTTCAAAGAGTATGCAAGGTGAAAGTTACTTTATGATGTTAATTGATGATTACTCTAGATTTATTTGGGTAACTTTTTTGAAAGAAAAATTTGAAGCCCTAGAGAAGTTTAAGATATTTAAGGCTTTAGTAGAAAATGAAATTGGATTAAAAATCAAATGTCTAGGATCAAACAGAGGTGGTGAATTCACCTCAAATGAATATGAGGAATTTTGCGAAAAGCATGGGATTAGAAGACACTTTTCAGCTGTAAGAACACCACAACAAAATGGAGTTGTGGAGAGGAAAAATAGAATAGTTGATGAGAGTCAAGACCCGAGATTCAGAAAAAACACACAATAGAAGCAAAAATAGAATTATTATTTATTTATTGGTAATATATTCTCATTACAGAGAAATTACATTGCAGAGGATTAAATCCTCACAAGCTGCAATACATGCAACTTTTTACAGTTTCTCAAAAGAAAATCCCGTTTTCCCCAAAACAACCTTCTCTTTCCCCCAATCCCTAGAATTTCCAAAATGAGTCCTAAATAGTATTTTTTCCGGCTTGGAGCCAAAAATACAATTTGAAATTTGAATATAGGCGGTTGGGCGCCAAAATTTGAAATTTGAAATTCAGAAATTGAGTTCCAATTCGAAAATTGGCAATTTTCCAAAAATTGACCAACTTCCGGAAGCCATAACTTTTGATCGACTCCGTTTGACGAACCGTTTGAACCGTTGGAAAGGTCTCGAAGTGTAGAACATGCTAAGAACCCGCTCCGCTGATTGCGATGATTTTTGGGTCCGTACAGGACCGTTTAGTGCCTCAAACTAGACTCAGAAGAGTTTTCAGGGCAATTCTGGGAAATTGAAACTTGAATATCTTTCAAACCAGGAATGATCTTGGCCTGATTCTTTCACTAAAGTGACTATTTTTCTGTCTTGAAGCTTTCCATAAATTTCTGCCTCATGCCTTCAAATTCATACCTGCTAAAAATAGCAGTTTGACCAGAAAAAGCGAAAAAAAACAGTTTTGAAAGTTGGGAATTCTTATTCGACGAAAAGGGTATCCAGAAATGCAAAAAAATCTACAAAAAGCTATCAGAAAGGAAAATTATTTTTGGGTGATGCAGGATTGCCTTTACACCATTGGATGCTCTGCATCAATAGTACAAGAAATGGAAAGAACCATCCTTCTTCCTCCCAGCTTGGAAGACTTCTCAGATCCCCCCTTTTTAAAGTTCTTTTGCTGCAACCCCAAAGAAGGCACAACTTTGTTGTCTTTCCCTATATCCTGAACCACTGACTAGCACTGGCCCAAGCAAAGCTAAAACCAAAATTTTGCCCACTTCATTTCTCTCAGGAGGAGGCACCTTTGCTAGGATTTCTTGAACTTGGTCCATATCCATCTGTGACTCGATCCTCTTAGCCACCAAGCTATTAAAACTGACATCTACTTTGGAAGCCATCGGTTCCACCCCCAAATTATCCATCTCAGAGAGCAACCTATTTGGATTTTCCTCCTGAAGAGTACTGTCTTCCAACGCCTCAAAATGGTTATAAGACACATCTCCTTGTCTATCCTTGAGAGACCTCTTCAAGCCTCTCCCTTTGTTATGGGTCTTAACAGAGGTAAAACCGTCCTTATCAATTTCCCCCTCAGACATAGGGGCTTTCCCTTTGTCCTGCAAAGGAGAACGATGAAAAGGTAACTTGGTTGAGGCTCCATTGGCAAATGTCCTCAAAGAGCTTAGTTTCAGACATTTCCTTTGCAGATGTCCATACTCGTGACAAATCCGACAGCGGAATGGGAGAGCTTCATAATCAAGTTGTTGAATCCATGAAGTGGATCCAACTTGAATTTCCATCAAATTTGGCAATGGATTATTTAAATCAATTTTAGTGCAAATTCGGGTATATGAGATTACCTTCTTGTCTAGAGTTTGTTGAGAAGCACCCACCGGTTTGCCTAGCAGTAGAGCAATCATGTGCAAAATACCGTTCCTTCTAAATTCTAGTGGTAACCAAGGAAGTCTCACAGTTCACCCACACTGGAACCCTCGACGGTGGCTTCTCTACTGGATTAAAGCCAACATGCCATGGTTTAACAAGCAACCCCACCTAATTATAGAAATAAGGTCCTCCCTTGAAAGCCTTGTTCCAATCTGACATGCAAGAGAGAACCACCATAAAGTAATTATTGGCTGCTTGCATAACCTCCATATCTCCCTTCAGGTTCTAAGTCCGATGTGCCCACAACTCTAAGAAAGGGAGAGAAACTTGGATCCCCATAAACTTGCAAATTAACGCATGGTTACTCAAGTAATTGACATCTTCAACAATTGAGTCTGGTTGGATAACCAAAACTCCTCTCCAGGCAGCCATTTACCTTTGGTGCTCAAGGACCTCCAAACTGAGACAAACCTCCTTTGTTTAACGTTTTTCTTAAGAAATTAATTGCTTTAGAATGATCTGCCGGAGTTGAGACTACCCTTTTCAAGACGTCGGAGAAGAGTAAATTTCCATACCCCCCCTACATCCATAGGCACTGCCATTAAATCTGCAAGCAAAACAAATGAGAAAACAAAAAAGCACCACAAAGCCGCAGCCCTTTCCCCACCAAACAGCCTCCAAAATCCACCACACTACCCTTACACCAACCCCATGGCACGCTACACACCTCACACCACCACCCGCGAACAAACACTACCACTTCCACAATAGAAAACCCCTGCAAACAGCCCCATGCAGCCACAAAAAAGCCATGAATTTCCCCACCACACAACTACTTCCCATACCAAGGTAAAACAGGCTTGAATCAAGAAGAAAGGTGCGGGTAAGGTTTGAAACCCTAGCCCGTGCATTACAAAGCCCTCGTGGCTCTCAACTTCTCCATACCGTCCTCGTAAATAAATAGCATTCAACTCCCAAGAGAAACACACATTAATTTTTAATGTAATATTTAAATAAAGAAATAAAAATTGAATTTATTATAGCCGCTAATAATAATAAATAAAATAATCATAAAATTTTATTCAAAACTTCTACTCAAATAATATTTAATAAATTTCAAAGAACCTGATTTAATTTCCTTGCTGCGTTTCTTCCTTCTTTTCCTAGGTTTCCAAATTTTTATTAAGAATTTCCTTTAATTTGATTGAGGCGTGTCCCTCTTCTATTAGTGCAACTGCTGTAGAAAACACAAGGAATAATTTTGGAATCTCTCACATTCCCTTCAAATCCTGTGATCACCTTTATTGAGGAATTTTTATTTTTATAAGGTCTTACTAGTGCTGGCGGCTGGGTGCAAGGTCCACCAAAAACCTTTTAAACAACAACACTTCTCCTTTGGTTGTTATGAGGATGCTTGGGAAGGGGTGGCAGCCTTCGAGGGACCCACGTCCAATCCCACGTTAGATAAGTTCTTTTATTTTTCTGAAATATCCCCCTTTCAAACTCCTTCCTCAAATCTTTCCACAGCTCCAAGTCATCCTTCAAGCTAGCAGCTAGAAATTTGTCTTTTTTATTGCAAATGGATTCCTCTTATGAATTTCAATGCCCAAATCTGTTGAAGAAGTTAACCCAAATTCACACACAAATTCCCTTCACGAGTCCTATGTCATCATTCCTCCTTGACAAGCAACCATGAACTATGCTCACAAGGGTGTGATTCAATTTCAAGCTAGAAAGTGATGAAACACACACATAGACTGAGAGGGGGGCTAAATCAGTATATGCCAATGTTTTACCAATTTAAACTTTGATAATCACAATGAAGCAATCACAAAGATCCACACACATATGAGACACAAGATTTTACGTGGAAATTCTTACGAGAGAAAACCACAAAAAATAATTGCTTGTATAAAACCTTCTACTAGAGACACCAATCCCCACCATTGAGCACCGACCTAGCAAGAGACACCAATCTCTTCTAATGAGATGGTCCAACTTCCCAATCTCCTCAATTAGGAGGCACCAACCTCCAAATGAATATTATGGTTGCCTTATTGAGTAGTACTGCTGCAATATGCTTCACAAATCTGCCTTAATGTCTTCTCAAATCTACTCAATGACTCATAACATCATTCAAATTTTTTGTAATGTCCCCTTCTAGCTAGTCTTCCAAAAAATCAATGGATTAGCCTATCATGTCAACCCTCGTAGGCTAATGGTTCTAGATAGAGGGTCACTTGGACGGGCACTTGGTCGTCAAATCGCAGTGTTGATCTCCGAAGTATGGTGGCAGGGTGAATTGTTGCGTTTGGCATGATACTTGTGCTTAAATTTTTTGATACTCACATTTTATTTCACCATCCTTGGCCTAGGGACCATGTGTCTTTAAAATGAAGGGGTCACTTTATATTTTTTAGTTACTATTCATTCATAAAGTGAAAAAAGTTATAACTTAAGTGAATAGTGCTCACTTTTATGAATAGTGTTTTCAATGTAAAATTATAAATATCAAGAGGAGAAGTTCGACCCTCTTCATGCATTGAGTTATTTTCTTCATGTGGCTTGTGAGTTTGGCTTTGGAGGAAGAGGGAGGCTAGGGTTTCCTAATTTCTTGTAGTGGGTAAGCCTGGAGGGGGCTTGGTTCTTCGTTTGGAGCTGATTGAGGGTGTGAAACACCACCTTAAGGTTGCTGGTTAGTTTTTGGATGCAGAGTTTGGTGACATTAGGAGCTGTTGGTCAAAGTTTTGAGCTGATTTCTGAGTAGGGTTGGCAGCCATAGACTCTATTCGTTTGCACAGGAGCTGTTCACTTTTCGAAGAGTTTGGGACTGAAATTTGCAGCTACAGCCAGCCATCCTTTTTCATGAGGGTTTCATCAGCAAATAAACAGAAATGCCTCTTCTAAGAGGCTGCAACTTCACCAAAAGGGGGCGCCCTAGAGAGAGGAAGCTTGCCATACCGGATTTAGAGTGGAGAAGTTTGTATTTCAGCTAGTGTGAGCAATTTATTGGGGTTTGGTACTGTAGCAAGTTACTATTCATAGTGTTATATGGCTGTAAGTTAAAGTTTGGTATACGATATATTTAGTTTTTAATCAGATGTAAGTTATATGTTGTATGCAACTTATTATGTAATGAAGAAGTCATATTTGGCCACTAAATTGAGCAATGTACTCAAGGTTGTTTCAGTAGTTTAGTTTATTTGAAGTTTTCATGTATCTCCTTGTTAGTACTTTTAGCATTTTTGGCAACAAACTCAAAAAAAAAGAAAAAAAAAGAAGAAATACAAACCTAAAACAAAAAATCAGACCTACAAAACACAATGAAAACAAATCAGTAGAGTGGTGGAACACTACATTTTCTTAGTAACTCTTTCAAAAATCTGCCAAAGTCTACTCCAAAGTCTTCCACAAATGGGCTCAAATAGCACTCTTAAATCTGCTCAAATACTTTGTACAAATTTGTTTGAATAACATCTTATTTCTGCTCTTCATACAAATATTATTCCTTGAAAATTGATTGCATTTAACTCCCTTTCGACCCTCTATTTATACTTGCCAAAACACCTCTTCATCCAAGGGAGGTGGCTCCTCCAAGGGGAGTCGGCCAAAACAGCAATAAATATATTTTGTTTATTTTATTTTTCTTGCCCAGGATGGGTGTTCATATCAAGGGGTTTGTCCCTCTTTGGGAGGTCCAGATAAATTTATTTTATTTTCAATTAAATAACCCCAAATTCGGGGCAGCGCCATGAGAGTCATCCCAAATATTATTTTCTATTTCATTTTACAACTCCAATTTGGGTGCTAGACATGGGTCAGCCCATGTATAGAATAAATAATTATTTTTTCAAAATAATTAACTCTTCCTTGTCTACTAACTTGCCTTTTGACATCAATGACAATAATCCAACAGAAAGACTGCAATGGAAAAGTGGTTTCCGAATCCTACAGTTGTAGATGTATGGCTTATCAATTCAAGCTTTTTTTTAAAACTTCTAGACCTGACAAAGATGTATGATGTACGACAATCTCATCCAATCCAGGAGAGAACCACTAATTTATTAAATTGACTCCATAGCAAATGATATGAATATCATTCAAATTATTTTGGAATAACAATTCCTGCAACAAATTTTATTTATTTATTTTCTGACTTGCATAAAATCTGTGACAACCTAGAATTCCTGTAAGCCCAATTTTTAACCTTTGAATGAAGCCAACAGAATGAATCAAAAGATTGGTGTCCCCCAATTCTTGATAATCCGAGAGGGTTTTTGTCCTCAAGGAAAATGCTGAACCAAAGCTCTGCATAAGGATTTCTGAAAATTGACAATGATGGAATGAATTCCTTTTCCAATGTTTTCTATTTTTATGCTTTTGCCATTCATCCCTAAAATTAATTAAAAATGATTTATTTATTTTAATTTGAATATTCATCTATTTTTTGCCTTTTTAATTATTAATATTCCTTTTAATTGAATAATCATCAATTTTCACTTCATAATTTTATTTTACTTTTTGGCCCTATTTAATAATAATGAATTAAGTGTCATTTTTCGAAATTATAACTTAAGGTACTTTTTGGACAACTTAGTAAATTATTATTATATTATTCCCCTGCAAATCCTCCCTTTAGCCTACAGGGAATAAAAATAGGCTTCAGGTGTCATGTCCCCTTCTCGTTGACATCTCTCAGAGTACAGGATTAGCCTATTATGCGACCCTCGTAGGCTGATAGGATGGATAGAGGGTCTTGATGGAGCTTGGCTTGGCTTCAGTTGTCAGTATTTTTACTAGTTGGCTTTCGTTCGGGCTCATTCGGACACTTTTTGCCTGAGTTGCTATTTTTAGCAGTATTTGGCACTCAGCGAGGGACCCCTGCTATTTTTAGCAGTATGGATTGATCACGTGCAGAATCATTCACTTAGTCACCAGCTTCAGACGGTTCGTGAATCAGACACATTTCGAGGGAGATATTAATATTTGATTGATTAATAAAATATTAATTAATTGGAGCATATAATATAAAGTTATAATATTTTAATATTATAACTTAAGTGAAATATTGGAAGGGGTCGCCCATCATGGAAGGGGACGTTTTTAGTTATATTTTATAATTAAAAATATTGATCAGGGACTATTGAAATAATTAAAAAGAAAAGTCGAAATTATTTTAATGATTGCCTTTTGAAGGAATTTGCACTTTTCAAAGGGATATAAGGCTTTGCTTGGAAAATCGAGCCATTATGTTATTGATTATTGAAAATTGATTAAGTCTTCAACCAGAGCACGGAAGCCAAGGGTTTCAGTCTCAGAGCATGGGGAACGAGCCATCTCCAGTGAAAGCAATTCAGAGGTTGTGAAATATCATCCGATTTATTGCCAGGCAAAGAGATTTCTTCATTCAGAAGAAATTACAGAGCATCACAGACAAGAAATATTCAGGGTTTTTGGTTAGCAATCCATCCAGAGGAGTTTCTTTCATCAAGGCGCCAATTTCAATAAGATTTGGAGATCCTAGGAAGGGCCGTACTTCTCATTAATTGCTGCTGACAAAGCCGTACTACCTTACAGTAGGGCCGTACCAGTTCAAAGGGGCGTATTTCTGATCTTGGTCAAAACGCCTTCTATTCTGGCATTCACTCTACATCAACTGGGGCGCAGTGGTAACTGGGATTGTTTGAGATCGATAGACCGAGGGAGAAGCAGATCTTGTGAAGGCCGTACCATTCATGTACTTTCAGATTTCTGCAAATTCCAAGTTTTTTTATTAAAATAATGTTGTTTCCTTTGTTGCATGTTATCGGATCTCTATTGTAATAAGTCCAGAAGTTCAATAAATGATTTGCCAACAGTAGATCTCATATTTCTACCAATATTGGTGTTGTAGCATTTTAATTTGAATTTATCATTAAATTCTTGCAAAATCGCATCTTTCTATATTCATGCAAAAACCACAAAAAAAACCAAAATACAATCAAAACACTCAAAAATAGTTAGATTTAGAAGTCAGCGGAAATAAGGGTTTCTATAGTGGTATCAGAGCTAAATCCTGCCATCCTGAGGGTTTAGCAGTCTTATGCAGCCACAACAGATTGGGTCTCACAGGTATTACACACGTAGGCGAGCCTTGATTGACAGGCAACAGGGTTCGATTCGGCAGTCGGAAAACATGGGTGACAGAACAGATACTCCTAGAACAGAGATTCCTCATAACCCTAGAGATCAGGACGATGCAGAGGTGTTAGACACTCTCAGAGACTTATGAGCAGGTCAACGGCAGTCTAACGATGTGCTACAGCAGTTGACAGTGGCAATCCAGAGGTTAGGTACACAGAGGAGACCGTCACCACAGCGTGACGATAATAGGAGTGATGCAGGATCTCGGAGAGCACCTAGGACTGTTTCACGGACAGCAGACAGGCCCACTAGGCCTACTTTTGCGAGACAGGAGCCCGATGAGGCTATCGCAGGTGAAGAGCATGAGGAGTTGTTCGCAGACACACTTATGGCAGCGAACGAGGAGTGGGAGTTAGTACCACCAGATGTCAGAGAGAGGATTACCTTTGACAGATTTATTACATAGAGGAGAGAGCACCACAGAGGTCGACAGGATTGGAGACCTAGATACCAGAATAATGATCTGAAGCATGCTACAAACAGGCTCAATCTAGCGATGTTCGATGGTAGTGGTAAGGTCACAGCTCAGGCCTGGATTAGTAAGCTAGATACATTCCTCACATTGCGTCCGATGGTTGAGAGAGATGCTATCAGGTATGCGACATTACATCTGGAGGGAGTAGCTTACGACTGGTGGCACCACGGGATGGTGACACTCCAGCATGACCGGATCACATCATATCAGGAGTTTGTTGATCGGTTGGTGGAGCGGTTTGACAGGAAGAATCCAGAATCCTATTTTAGAGACTTGGCTCAGTTGAGACAGAGTGGTAGTTTGGAGTTGTATATTGGTGACTTTCAGAAGTTATCAGTTATGGTTCCGAATATTTCAGAGAGGCGACTGGTAGTGCTTTTCATGGAGGGTTTGACAGAGCCATTGAGAGGTTGGATCAAAGCCTTTGATCCTCCTTCGTTACAGGAAGCGATGAAGAAAGCACGTAGTATGGAGTTGGCAGCACCGTCCAGTAGATTCAACTCCAGAGGCTCTTCTTCATTCAGGGACAATAAGGGCTTTAACAGAAATAGAGAGAAGTCTGATTTTAACAAAGAAAAATCAGATTTTAAGAACGATTCAAAGGGTAAATCAGCTGCACCACCTTTGGATCGAGAGGCTCTTAACGATCTACGCAGAAAGAAGCTTTGCTTCTACTGCAAAGGTCCCTATGATGTCAATCACGACTGTCCTTTGAGGCCTAAGGGCAAGGCAAATCGAATGATGTGGGCTTACTATGAGGATTCGGAATCTGAAAATTCCGAACAGCAGGAGAGTTCTGAGGAGTCAGAGTCAGAGGCTTCAGAGCCTAAGGCAGAGGCAGAGTCAGAGTCAGAACTTCAGATACAGGAGGCACGCCTATCTAGCATTCAGCAGGAAGGTTCATTCGGGATTCGTGGAGTGTTGGCAAGACAGAGGGTCATTACCCTTCTTGATACAGGAGCCACACACAATTTCATCGATGCTAGATTTGTTGAGAAACGCGGGCTCATCACTGAGGAGTTCGAAGGCATTAGGGTTAAGGTGGCCGATGGTTATACTCTTAGGTGTGAACGCATCATCAAAGATCTCCCCTTACGCTTGAACAATTATGAGTTCAAGGCTGATTACTACGTAGCGAACATGGGAGATATTGATTTAGTCTTGGGTATGAAGTGGCTTCATTCCCTTGAGGAAGTCACTCTTCGTCTCAAGGACATGGAGATCCGTTTTGATGTCGATGGGAAGACACATATTCTTAAGGCAATACGGGACAGCAACATCAAAACTATTTCCTTTCGTCAGATGGAGAGACTCATGCGACACGACATGGTAGAGTGGGCTGCCGAGTGCACATTGGCACCTATACAGGAGGGACAACAGAAGACTGAATATCATCCTGACATACAGCAGTTGAGAATCAAGCATGATAAGGTATTCAGTGATATTCCACCAGGGAGACCTCCAGACAGGGGCATTGAGCATATTATTGAGCTTGAGGAGGGCGCTAAGCCCGTTATGATTACGCCCTATAGACATCCCAAGCGGCTGAAAGATGAGATCGAGAAAACGATCAAGGAGTTACTTGCTATGGGTCACATTCGACCTAGCAAATCACCATTTGCTTCTTCAGTTGTTTTGGTAAAGAAGAAGGATGGCACCTTACGCATGTGCATTGACTATAGAGTCCTGAATAAGAGGACTATCAAAAACAGGTATCCAATACCTCGTATAGACGAGCTTATTGATGAGCTCCATGGTGCATGCTACTTCACGAAAATAGATTTAAGATCAGGATATCATCAGATCAGGGTTCGTGAGCAGGACATCGAGAAGACTGCCTTCCGTTGTCATTGTGGGCACTTCGAGTTTGTGGTGATGCCATTTGGGCTCACTAATGCACCAGCTACATTTCAGTCCACTATGAACCGGGTTTTTCATTCACTGTTGAGGAGATTTGTATTGGTCTTCTTCGATGATATTCTTATTTACAGCAGGACTTGGCAGGAGCATTTGGCTCTCCTGGAGACCGTGTTGAGTATTCTGGAGAGGGAGTCCTTGTACGCCAAGGAGTCCAAATGTGATTTGGGGATGACCGAATTGTTATATTTGGGTCATATTATTAGTGCAGAGGGAGTGCGAATGGATCCTGAAAAGATCCGCGCTATTATTGACTGGCCTACACCGGAAAACTTGACAAAGTTGCGAGGATTTCTAGGTTTGTGTGGGTTCTATCGCAGATTCGTGAATGGTTATTCACGTCATGCAGCCCCTATGACAGATTTGCTGAAAAAGGGTGCATTTTGTTGGACCCCTGAGGCACAGGAGTGTTTTGTGAAGTTTAAGGAATTGATGACTACGTGCCCAGTGTTGGCACTACCTGACTTTTCGAAGCCTTTTGAGCTTCAATGCGATGCATCAGGTGAGGGCATTGGAGCGGTGCTTATGCAGGACAAGCACCCTATTGTGTATGAGAGTCGTAAACTCAGAGGGCCAGAGAGACTCTACAACATTTACGATAAGGAGATGCTCGCTATAATGCATGCCTTAGCAAAATTTAGACAATATCTTGTTGGCAGCAAATTCTGCATCAAAACTGACCACAACAGTTTGAGACACTTCTTGGGGCAGCGAGACCAAAATGATCGTCAGCAGAAGTGGGTGAGCAAATTGCAGGCATACGACTTTGATATCTCTTATATCAAAGGAACCCAGAATGTAGTAGCTGATGCTCTTTCACGCAGGCCATATCTGAGCTCTATGGTTCACATTACAGAGGATTGGAGGCATATGATTGTGGCAGAGTATGCCAAGGACACTTGGGCCTCGAGCATTGTTGAGGGATCGATGATTGATACCAGATATACGCTTGTGAATGACTTGATCATTTACAAGAACAGGGTTTATTTGATCCCAGGATCAGAGGTGAAGAACATTATCATGCGAGCCTTTCATGATGTACCTACTGTAGGACATCCCGGGTATTTCAAAACCTACAGACAGATTCGGGAGAGATTCACATGGAAAGGACTTAAGGCAGATGTTCTTCAGTATGTGCGTGAGTGCCCTGTTTGTCAGCAGAACAAGCAGGAGAACACGTACCCGACAGGTTTATTGCGGCCACTTCCGATTCCTGACAGGAAGTGGGAATGCCTGTCGATGGACTTCATTACGGGCTTGCCTAAAGCCCAAGGACGAGATTGCATATATGTAGTTGTGGATTGACTGACGAAGTACGCTCACTTCTTTCCGATTACCACTACCTACACAGCTACATAGGTGGCAGAGGTCTTCTTCCGCGAGGTATTCAGATTACATGGGTTGCTTCGGAGCATAGTGAGCGACAGAGATAGTCGGTTCTTGAGTCACTTCTGGCAGGAGGTATTCAGACTCTATGGGACCGAGCTTACACCGAGCACCAGTTACCACCCGCAGACCGATGGGTAGACGGAGATAGTGAATAAATGGGTGGAGGGTTACCTCAGGAACTATATTGCAGGGCAGCAGAAGGCATGGGTCAAATGGATTCATTTGTGTGAGTATTGCTACAACACGACATACCATATGACCATTCAGATGTCCCCTTTCATGGCGTTGTACGGTTATGAGGCGCCGAGTTTTCTGGATTTGCTACTGAGTGACAGTAGAGTGCCGAGTGTTGGAGACTTGTTGCAGGAGAGTTAGGATACTATGAGGGCTCTCAAGGAAAATATTGCCAAGGCACAAAATCAGCAAAAGCAGTACGCAGATCAGAAGAGAAAGAGAGGCATTTTGAGGTGGGTGACATGGTTTATCTTATGCTGCAGCCCTACCGTCAGTCTACTCTAAGGAAGAGTGGGCCAGAGAAGCTTAAGCCATGATATTACGGTCCTTTCAGGATCCTGCGGCGTGTTGGAGAGGTGGCTTATGAGTTAGAGCTTCCAGCAGAGAGTAGGGTACACAATGTTTTTCATGTGTCACGTCTCAAGAAGGCGTTGGGACACCGTGTGGTACCTTCTGCAGTTTTACCTCCCTTAGATGATGAGGGAAAGTTGATTTTAGTACCTGAGTCTATCCTGGAGTACAGAGAGAGACAGTTGCGTAGGAGGACTATTAGGGAATATCTAGTGAAATGGAGAGATTTGCCTGTGGAGGATGCTACATGGGAGAGCGAGGATATTCTGCAGCATCCGGAGTTGAGATTGCTTGAAGACAAGCAATTTCAGGAGGGGCGGACTGTCATGTCCCCTTCTCGTTGACATCTCTCAGAGTACAGGATTAGCCTATTATGCGACCCTCGTAGGCTGATAGGATGGATATAGGGTCTTGATGGAGCTTGGCTTGGCTTCAGTTGTCAGTATTTTTACCAGTTGGCTTTCGTTCGGGCTCATTTAGACACTTTTTGCCTGAGTTGCTATTTTTAGCAGTATTTGGCACTCAGCGAGGGACCCCTGCTATTTTTAGCAGTATGGATTGATCACGTGCAAAATCATTCACTTAGTCACCAGCTTCAGACGGTTCGTGAATCAGACACATTTGGAGGGAGATATTAATATTTGATTGATTAATTAAATATTAATTAATTGGAGCATATAATATAAAGTTATAATATTTTAATATTATAACTTAAGTGAAATATTGGAAGGGGTCGCCCATCATGGAAGGGGACGTTTTTAATTATATTTTATAATTAAAAATATTGATCAGGGACTATTGAAATAATTAAAAAGAAAAGTCGAAATTATTTTAATGATTGCCTTTTGAAGGAATTCGCACTTTTCAAAGGGATATAAGGCTTTGCTTGGAAAATCGAGCCATTATGTTATTGATTATTGAAAATTGATTAAGTCTTCAACCAGAGCACGGAAGCCAAGGGTTTCAGTCTCAGAGCATTGGGGAACGAGCCATCTCCAGTGAAAGCAATTCAGAGGTTGTGAAATATCATCCGATTTATTGCCAGGCAAAGAGATTTCTTCATTCAAAAGAAATTATAGAGCATCACAGACAAGAAATATTCAGGGTTTTTGGTTAGCAATCCATCCAGAGGAGTTTCTTTCATCAAGGCACCAATTTCAATAAGATCTGGAGATCCTAGGAAGGGCCGTACTTCTCATTAATTGCTGCTGACAAAGCCGTACTACCTTACAGCAGGGCCGTACCAGTTCAAAGGGGCGTATTTCTGATCTTGGTCAAAACGACTTCTATTCTGGCATTCACTCTACATCAACTGGGGCGTAGTGGTAACTGGGATTGTTTGAGATCGATAGACCGAGGGAGAAGCAGATCTTGTGAAGGCCGTACCATTCATGTACTTTCAGATTGCTGCAAATACCAGGTTTTTTATTAAAATAATGCTGTTTCCTTTGTTGCATGTTATCGGATCTCTATTGTAATAAGTCCAGAAGTTCAATAAATGATTTGCCAACAGTAGATCTCGTATTTCTACCAATATTGGTGTTGTAGCATTTTAATTTGAATTTATCATTAAATTCTTGCAAAATCGCATCTTTCTATATTCACACAAAAACCACAAAAAAAACCAAAATACAATCAAAACACTAAAAAACAGTTAGATTCAGAAGTCAGCGGAAACAAGGGTTTCTACATCAGGTCCTCCAATTTGATTCAGTTCAAAAAAAGGGACATTACATACAAGTTGTTCCAGATTTTTAATTGCCTATAGAGGCTGCCACACTGCTTCCAAAGGAGGTCGAACAGCAGATGTGGCATCTTTGGGATAAGTGACAAGCATTTGACACTTGTGAAGGCTTTGATCTGCATGTTCCATCATTTTGCAGCTTCATTCTGAGGGTGAACCAACATTTTATCATTATCCATTCAAGGAGAAGCACTTTGACACATTTTGATCAGCATTTTGGAGAGTGATTTGCATTTTTTGTAAAGAGATTTGACATTACAAATTCAGAAATATTCAGTTTGTATTTGCAATTATGTTCCAATTTCAGATCTAAAGTTTGATGACATTCTATACTGCTGTTATACAATTTCCCAGCCATATATTATCAATTTGAACACTCAGATTTGATCTATTTCAGTGCATAATGGTTTCATAGTTTCTTTCTAACAGAGTTTTGGGTTTGATATAATCAGTTTCAGCTTTCTACAGTAGTTATCATTATTTTATTTTATTTCCAGATTACTATTCCCTTCTCAGAAAAATCAGAATATAGCACAAATTACAAAAATGGGACATTAGATTAAATTCTTCTTTTGTTATTGTTTGTTGAGATTAAAGTTGTAATTGCTGCATTTGACAGAAGATTACAAAATCATATGTGATTCTTTTTTTGCAGTACTATCTTGAGACTTCAATAGAATTATCATTTGAAGCATTCAAAAAGGGATTTCAGAAGCTATGGAGAGGTCGGGTCCTACAGGTAAATAAACTGGATATTTTAAATCTCTTTGACTGTCTTGCACACAGGGTCTCTTATTGAAGTAAGTTCTATGTGAGACACTACAGTGTGGAAAGTGTAGAATAATGTGAGTATGTTTTAATTATGAAGTGTTATGTGTAGAAGCTTGTCATATAGGTAAGATAAGCTATATAAGGAAATTTGCATTATAAATTTTCTAAGTTACCGGTTCGGGTTCGGGGACGGGTTCGGGTACGAGGACCCGGTACGTGGGTACAGGCAAAATTTTTTTAGGGGTTTGGGTACGTATGGGTACGTGTGTATATATATATATATATTAATAATTTAATATATTATAAATCTATATATATGTATTATATATACAAAAAAATAAGAGAAATATAGAGAATTGTAAAAACTAAATCATTTCATAGTATGATACTTGATCATTGATCAATGCCAAATGCCAAAGATAAATATTAAATGCCAATTGATAGTTGAAAAATATTCAAATAAAATTACTGAATTACAAAATGTAGTTCATGAAACATTGAAACATGATTCAATGTTCATTGTTCATGTGCTCATCAATCATCAAAAGGATTGTCAGAATCATCATGACTTGGATTTTGAGTGGTTTCAACTTCAAAATCATCATCATTTGAACCCAAAGCGGATCCAACACCATGTGATATGTCATCAATATCACCCACATCATCCATAGTGGCTCTAGCAAGATCCTGAATGGTTGCATCCAAGTCAGTAGACTCGGGTGCTACATCCCAAAGCCTCGCTGCCCCCTGCCTGTATTGAGGATCCTTACGTGACAGAAGACGCAAATTGGAATGAATATACACTAAGTCTTCAGCTCTTTTTGCAGCCAACCGGTTACGCTTCACTGAGTGGATAAAGGAGTATGTACTCCAATTCCGTTCAGCGGCAGAAGAGCTTGCAAACTGGAGAGAAAACCAACAAAATTAAAAATAAAATAAAAAAATGCAAGATAAATTCAAGAATGTTAAGTGTTAAATTTTACAATACAAGTGGCAAAAAAAAAAAAAACTTACTTGTGAGAGGATCTTGATTGCAAGAGGTTGGAGGTACATATAATCTTGACCATGGAGGTACCACCATGTAAGACCATCCATTTTGTATTGGTCTCTAGCAACAGAAGCATTATGATTTTTTGATTTTCCTGTGACAAACATTCCAAATTCTCTCATGACACTTGCATGCACTTCTGGATCACTGAACATTCTACTAAATGCCGTCTTATACCCATTAGCAACTTCAGCATCTCTATATGGCGGTATTCTCCCTGGGATAGAAAGTACTTCAGTGGTATAGTACCTTGGAGATAGGGCATATGCAAGGAGGTGCAATGGAGTTGTCATCTTGTTCCAACGATGAAGAACAATTGCTTCCACCCTTTTGTACAAGGTGTCTTCAGGATCATTCTCTTTTTTTTGTATTTCTATTTTTATTTTTTCCAACATTGTGTCCATGCTATCATAGACATCCCCCAAGCATGGTTCATCTGTATCAGCAAACCGAAGCATAGACATGATAGGTTCGGTGAATTCCAATACATAATTCACACGATCCCACCAATCGTCATTCAAGATCAATGCCTTGACTTTTTGGGCCCTCTCTGAATTTGATTGCTTCCATATACCCCATTGGTTGCTAATAACCATTTGACTCAATGCATCTTTCACCTTCACAAGTCGTCTCAGAACAATTGTGTGAGATGCAAACCGGGTCTCGGCAACCTAAGAACATGTTAATAGTAAGTTAATAACACATTTAAAATATGTAAATAATGCAAAAAATTATTTTATTCAATTATGTAAAACATGACATAAATGATAAATGAAACTAAATAAATTAAATTTTAAAATTTACCTTCAACAATTCCAATGTTGAAAAAGTTCTGAAAATTGCTTGTGACATATGGTGGTTTGTCACAAACATCTGGATCTCCTCAGACTCCTGGTATATTTCTTTCACCCACTCTATTTGGGTGCCAATTGCTTGCATCACCAAATTGAGGGAGTGTACAGTGCACGGTGTCCAAAAGATGTGCTCATATCTGGCCTCTACCAAAGCACCTGCAGCCCTGCAAACTTTTGCATTGTCCGTAATTACTTGGACAACATTTTCACTACCCACCATCTCTATGGAGTCAATGAGAATCCTGGAAATGAACACTGCATCTTTCACTTCCCCTTCACAGTCAACCGCCCTCAAAAACATTGCCCCCTTGGGGGACACTGCAATAACATTAATCAATGGACGGTTTTTGCAATCTTTCCATCCATCGGAAACAATAGATACACCTGTTTCAACCCAAGAATCTCTAATTGGTTTTAGTTGGGCCTCTACATATTTCTTCTCTTTTTGCAATAAGGTGGTACGCACCTTTTCATACCTAGGACTTGTGAAATCAGGAGGTGCACTATTTATTGCTGACACCATGTCCTTCCAATATGGTGATCTCACCAAGTTGAATGGAAGACCATTGGCATAGAGGCAACGTGCAATTTTTTCTTCAGCAATATCTCTTGCCTCCATTTTAAATGCCTTCTCTAATGGACCTCTCTTGCGAGTGGTGGTTTCTGGTTCTTTATCTTCTTCTTCCGTAGAGGGTATAGATAAGAAGGGATGTCTAGAGGGCCTAACTATCTGATGAGTGGGTAATGTTGTTTTTTTCTTTCCGGAACTATAACTAGTCTGTTTTCCTCTTGCAACCGAATTGTCAGCATCTTCTTGTTCTTTTATAAATGCTGCTATTTGTACAGCAGAAAACCCCTTCTTATCTGGGCCCACACACATATTAATCCCTTTACCACTAGGGCCCATAAAATGAAGTTTCACTCGTGTTGTACCCAAACCAAATTTTTGCTTCATCAAGGCATTTTGCATAAATTAGTTTAAATCTTGCTAAAATGATGTAAAAACAGTTTTTGGGCAATATCAAGCATGGAGTTTTTGTCAATAGTTTGTCAGTCAAAGTCAGTTTTATTGATCAGAGCCTGAAGCAGAGACTCAGAATAGAGCTTTTCACAATGGAGGAGCATCTCACGACAGCATTTCACATTGCATGCAGTCATTTCAGTGATCGAAATGGAGTTTTTAATGGTCAATTTATGAAGATTTTTCAAAGGAAAAGTCAGAAAGTGCAAGTATAGCCTAGGGGCGCCTAGCTTGTTGAAGGTCAAGATCTTGTTTAAAATGCTCAAGCATCCAGTCAATCTCTTCAGAATCGGTCTGGCTATCCATCGAGCTATCCGGCGAAGCTTTCCGAGACTTACAGCTCCGGCAAACAGCAACAAAAGATGAAATACCTAAATTTCCAGAGGTGAGAAACTTGTCTTTTCCAGGCAAAAGTGCGCCTCTAGCCTGAGGGCGCCCATCTAAAAGAGGGGGTAAATCTTGGCGTTTTTGATGGCGGATATAGTCAATTTGTTCTTGACTAGTCTGCTTATCCGACGAGATATCAAACATAGTCATCCGAGTTTCAGAATTCCGGTGGCAGTCATCCAAAGATCAGCTTAAAATGGAGTTTTCATGTTTCTGAGCTTCTCCGTTATTTCCCAGTGCAAGTACAGGCCAGGGGCGCTGGTTTAAAGGACCCTCCAGATGGTGAAATTTGCAGGTAGAGTCTTCCTAACATCAGTAATACTCTAGCCTAGCTCCGCGATGCATTATCCTGCCTGTCGATCCGACGTTCCAGGTGATCGTGGCGGCGATTCTACCAAGCATGTAATTTCACGGGCGGACCAACAAACAATTTTCAGTGTATTTCCACAGTCTAGAGGCGCCTAGCCTTTAGACCTGTTAGATGAGCCCGTTCGCGTTCGAAGTCTTCACGGCTATTGAACGTAATCATTTTATCTATTCAATGAGCCTAGCCGTCAGCCTTCGGGATTTGGCAGTCGCTCGTACGTGCGAGGTCTTTGGCGAGATGCTGCAAAGTGAAGATGTCCGGAAAATGGCCAAGTCTGGAACGGTAATTTTAAATAAAATACGCACTGGGATGTTTGAGGTCTTAGAAGCAGGTTTCTTGCTTCGTCACCTCTAGAGACTTCTCTTGTGGACCCTTCTGGCTGTCCGTTAAAACAGATAGTGCCTAAATCGGGTCGTCCCAGCTCCAGATATCAGAGGACAAAGTGGGGTACTTGGACGAAAGTTCGTCTTTCGTCAAAATCACACCAGTGCAACTAAGAGCCAGGGGCGCTTTTACTTTTGAGGCCCTTAATGAACTTTTCAGAGGTCATGTGTACAGTCATTGGATGCAGAATGTCTCCAGGCACGTAGTGAGCTTCGTTTCTTGTCAGTAGGATTCACGGTTCATCGTCAGCAGCCGTTTGAAGTGTCAGATGGCAGTTTGAGAAATGGCCAAGTCTGGAACCCGTAAAAGCAATTTAATCAGAGGCGCCTAATTTTTCAGAGGGTTAAATGATGGATTTTGCAGTAGTGTCTCCTAGTAGACATTTCTTCCTTGTTCAGCAGGCTTTCCGATGAATATCTCAGTTCAGTCTCAGCATCTTCTGGTCACCCGGAAATCAGTGTCGAAGTTGGCCAGTTGTAACTTTGTCGTCAGCTATAAAATAGGAAGTTAATAAAAAGTGCAATATCTTGAGCAAATGGACGCCTATGAGCTTAAATGATGACTTTTCGGAATCAGTGAAGTCTAGCGGTGAAGCCTAAAGCTTCATCCGGTTTGTCAACTGAAGTTGAATAATATTTAATATTTATTATGCATATTTAGCATTAAAATGGCGAATCTCTAAAATTGATGCCTTTGCAAATTGCATGATGAATATTAATTTATTATTATTTATTTCCGGACTCAGTGTCAGTATCAGTGTAACTGAAAGGGGTCCAATCAGAAGGCTTCTATTTTCAGCTGAGGTTTTAAATCTTGCAGTTGTCAGATTGATGCGAATTTCATCTTCTTTAAGCATGGCGCCATCTTCATTTATTATTCACAAAGCTAAAGAGAAATTCGTTTTTCTTAAGAGAAATTCATATTTTTCAAGCAAAATTCGTTTTTCTTCAAGAAAAAGGCATATTTTCAAGCAAAATTCATTTTTCTTCATTCACAAGGCGTATTTTCAAGGGAGATTTGTATTTTTCAAGGCAATTCATATCTTCAAAGTCAAAATTCGTTTTTCTTCAACCAAAAGGCGAATTTTAGCAAACCAAAGGAAAATTCTTCATCAACAATCATTGGCGAAGACATCAAAACATTTTATTTGCAGGTACAAGTCAGAATTATCAGCAGACTTCAGACAAGATGGTGATTTTAGGAGAAGCAGAGCACTAAAAACTTCTTTCTTCTGTCTTGAATTCTTCTATTTCTCGTCTTAAATTCTTTCGCATGTTTGAAGAATTGGCGGCTTTTGGCAAAACAAATCATCTGGGTTGATTCAGAATAGCTTCCTCGAGAAACCCCATGTGCCAGAATTTTTCAGGAAAATTTACTTCAGAGCATCAGTTCTCGATGCTCTAATTTTCTCAACTGAAAATTCCTTGCATGGTCGAGTAGAAGTCAAATTTTCGCAAATCTGACATTCTGGGTTGTCTTAGAATCTTCTTCTGGACAAAACCCATATCTCAGATTTTCGCCGAAAATAACTCTTCGAAAGGCTATTTTTAGTTTTCCAGAAAAATTGTCAGAATATAGCCGTGTTCACAGTCAATAGGCGAGTTTTTCAGAGTACAGTACACACAGATTGAATTCAAGACCAAATTAGTCTTAATTCATGATTTCGTTAGAAAAGCTGAGACCGATTTGTATCAAGCCACAAAAGAGATAATGGCCATCACTTTAGTCACGGAGCTGCCAAAGTTATAAGTCAGTTAAATGCTAGTTTGAGTATGCAAAGATTGCCAAGATTGCTCAAGTTGCTGACATTCAGATGCTGATGCAGTTGGTAGCCGCGTTGAGGGATTGCTTGTTCGAGATCACGACCAGTAGACTTCAGTTCCCACCTCTCAGGATAGACATTACACACAGGAGTTAAACTTGGCGTTACCTTCTCAAGTTAACTCGCTGTCTTATCTCATGCATATCTATTCTGAGATTAGCTTTACACACTTGGAGTTTCATTTAGGGTTTTCCGTTAACTGATGATAGTCTTCCAGTTAACTCGCTTTCAATAAGGACGTGCATGTTTGCATAGTTGTCCATATTTAGATTAGATGTTTCGGTTAACTGATGGTAGCTTTACAGTTAACTGTATAGTTTACTTCATTAGGGTTTGGCAGCGAATCTTGCATGCATTGCAAGACTGTAGTTGACTCAAGGTGATTTTAGGGTTCCCTACACCTTGATGTATATAAATAAGAGCTTTTGCTCATTTGTAAATAACTTTTGCTTGAGAGAGAAATATATGCTGCGCCTACCTTGCCCTCAATATTGCTCTTTTGGTATTTGTTCATGTGTCTTCGCTATTACGATTAATTGTTATGCCACATAGAGTTTCATGCAATTGTAATGGTGAATTCTTTCTGTTTTGTACAACTTTACCATTATGATCAATTGTTATGCCACATAGGGTTTCAAGAGGTTATGATGATCAATCTGTTTTGTGTATCTTTACCATTGTGATCAATTGTTATGCCACATAGGGTTTCAAGAGATTGCGATGATAAATCTGTTTTGTGAACCTTTTATCATTATGATCAAGTGTTATGCCACATAGGGTTTCGTGAGATTGTGATGATAAATCTGTTTTGTAAGTCTTTACTATTTTGATCAAGTGTTATGCCACATAGGGTTTCATAAGATTGTCATGGTAAATTTTAAATCTGTTTTGTGCCCAATAAACTTGTCTAGATTGAGCTGATAGATGCGCCACCTTGCCTTCAAGTAGAGAATCTAAACTCGTTTATCGTCCGATAGTCAAACTCTGCCCATTTCCCTCATGCTCTGTTTTCTTGAGGAAATTGAATAGATTTAAAGTAGATAGCTTAGTTGTAGTTAATGATCTGCGAAACCAGAAAATCCTTAGCTGCAACGTTCTTGGTTTTCTTAACTTGTGCCTCTTCCAACTGAGAACAAGATAGGACTTAGATTACTTTTCTTTTCCATGCATTCCCAGAGCTTCTAATTTGAAGAGCACCATGCAGAGTGTACATAGCGCTCAGACAAACCTGCACTCCAGAGGTGTTAGATTTTACGCCAACAACTCGGTAGTAGGAGCTATTATATTGTACATTGCAAAAATTACACTTCCAAACAAACCCCCCACCTCCAGGAATTTGTGAAATTCGTGTGGTATGTCTCCATAAAGGAGATCCTTTATCAATTTTGAACTTTTGGCTTCCATCCCCACCCACTGAACTTTGACTATTGGCCATTGTTGCAATCTATAAAAAAAATGAAAAAAAAATAAAATTTGAAAAACTTCTTCACAAACTTGAAAAAATTCATCAAAAACTAAGAAACTTAAAAAAATTCATCAAAAGATTGAAGAATAGGGTTTAAATGCATACCTTGAACACTTAAATCTCCTTTGTAGAAGCTATTTGCCACTCCACAATCGATCTCCTTCAAATGCAATCACCTCCCTTCAAAATGCTAAGATGGACAAAAAATATGGAGAGAGCAAAATGAGAGGTAAAAATGAAATGTTTTAGTGTTGAAAGGCCTCATATTGGGTCGTTTTAGGGTTAAGAGGCAAAATAGAAATTAAAAAATTTTTTTTTCACTTTTGGGCCCACTTTTTAAGTGCTGGGCCGTGGGTTCTCAAGGGTTCGCCCGGGTACGCGGCTGGTACCCCCGGGTTTGCATACCTATGGGCAAGGTACTCGCTGGGTACGCACAGTGTGCGTGCCCAGCGCGTACCCACAGGCGAACCCGTACCGGGTTCGCACCCGAATCGGGTTCGAGGCCTGTGGGTACGAATCTGGTAACTTAGTAAATTTTGTATTCCAATGTGAAGAATAGAGTGAACTATTAACAACAGCAATACTGTCTTTTGAATGTGGGAAGTAGTGTTCTGTTGGCATTTAAATTCGTACCTCTGGAATGTGAATTTGAAACGGACAGCTATGCACAGTAAAACTGCTCTTCAAATTAGGAGGGGAAGCTCCCTCTTGTTGATGGTGTTGAAAGAAAGTAAACTAAAAACTAAGTTGCCTATCTTTTTGATCAGCTAGAGCACAAGGTTTATAAAACACAAACGCCGCAACTGAGATTTTCTAATTTAAGAACTTCAACTACGACTAACTTAAGCTAAAGACGTTTCTAACTTCTCAAGTAATATGCAGAGCAAGAGAAACTAGAAATGAACAAGGTTGATTTTCTGACAAAGTGCTTCAATAAACTCTTTCTCAACATACATCTACACACTTCAATGTAAGCTGAAATTAAGGTCACAAAAGAATAACACAAATAACGGAAATCTGAGACGTTATACCAAGGCAAAGGAGACTCATGATTTTATTTCTCAAACTTCTGCAACAAAATCTACTACAAACATGTCTGGAACAAGAGTTTGCAGCTAAAGAGGCTTGCAAAACTTGTTCTTACACAAAAGAGAACAACAATTACAACAACTCCTTGTTGGCTAAAAGAGACTTAACAATTTGCTATCATAAAACAATTGAACAACACTGAATAACAAATAGAAGGCACTTAGGCTCAGCGTTTTGTTATCACTAGCATGGTTAAAGAAAAATAATGAGCAAAGGCTCTTATTTATAGGCAAACAAAGGAGTAGGGAACCCTAAAATCTCCTTGCTTTCACAATCTAGGGCTTGTTCAACAAGCAAGCTTTATTTCTAAATCTAGAAAGAAGATAACATCTAACACCTAAGAAAGCAGAAAAAGCGGGAAACGCCAACTATTACACTTATCTCAATCACATCCGCTAAAAAGCAGGAAACTGTGTCCCGGTTCAGTGCATCTATCCCATCAATAGCAAAGTTGCATTTTTCCAAGATATATTCTCCATTTGCAATTGATCTCAGGAAATCTTCGACCTCATTGGCCACTTTTTCAAATCTTGCTGACATCATGGCAAGGTGATTGATTCTGCCACCAATTGTATTGCTGCTATCACAGCTGCGAACAACACTCTGAAATTGAGTTTGCACTTCATCTAGGCCGACGTAAGAACCATCTTCAAGATTGTACCGAGAAGGAATCTCTATAACAAACTCATTAATGAAAAGAAGAGCTTCGATCACCCTTTGTCTGTAGGCAATAAACTCTTCGGATATCCTCTCGTAAGTTTTTACCTTGAAGACATGACGCTCTCTCCAAGCAAGGATCTGCCTCTTGTGTTCTTTTGAAGCCGTTGAACCATAGGCCGTATCCAAATCAGCAATGATGATTTCATGCCTTGGTTTTACTTCAACCACTGATTGTTCAAACCCTTGGATACCTTGACGCAGCTCATGAGTGTTTTCTCTCAACTGAAACATCCATGCCAAGATCTCCTTTCCTTTGACAATGAAACTCTCGATCCACTCTTGAGTTTCATTCCCACAAATAACCAGCTGTCTTAACTGATGATGATCAACTAGTGTCTCTAAGACCTGGGGCAGCAGCTAGGTCGCCTATGAAGTACCCTGGACAAGATTAGAAATGAAAAGCCTAAGCTGCTGTATTTCAGCCTTGAGGGCTGCTTTGTCTTCTCCGTCCTTGATCACTCTCTCTTGAAGGCTTTCAGACACAACTCTGAATAGGCTGACATCTGCATGTCTGGTATTTTTACCAAGATTAGCCTTGACCATCACGAAGTCGTCCATCTCAACTTCATCTCTGTTTTTATCCTCTGGGGGTAATGCAGTCTCCATGAGTATCTCACCATCAGGATTCCTATCAAAGTGAACTTGCTTTTTTGCTTTCTTCTTAGGAGGTTCCTGATAGATGTTATCAAGGTCATCAAAATTCACCTGATATGAAGGTCTTCTTCTTACCCTTCCCAAGGAGTTCTCAAGCCAAGACACGGTAGTATCTTTACTAACTTCTTTAGGAGGTACAATTGCAATTTCTTCATCATCTTCAATAACAAGGTCAATGTGGATTGGTGAAGACCCTGTCAGTGGTATGGAGTCATGTGCTAAGGGCGCTTCTTCTGTCTCCTTCTGAGGTATAGGTTTTTCTGGAGGAGCTTCTACTTCAACCATTGATGGCTCCTGTATGACTATACCTGAGAAGTCTAATTTCTTCTTACATTTTTGGTTGACTTGTTGCCCTTCACACCATCTTGAGACTGACTTATGCCTTTCCCTTTTGATTGTGCTCTAGAAGAGGAGGGAAGTGATGACTGTACCCTTGGCGGCTCTGCTACTAGAATGGAGTTTTTCCTCTTAAGGATTAGGAAAACCTTGCTATGTTCGAGGACTTGTCTCGTCCTTTCTTTGACTGAGAGGGATTCCTTATTATCCCAGTTGACTTGAGGAAGGGGCTGATCTTCAATTCCCTTTCAGACATACATCGGGAGTAACACATCCTCATCATCATTTGACAATCCTTTGATATCCTCTGAAAGGCAGTCTTTCATTTGGTGAAGAGTGAGCCTGCTGTAACTACGCCTTCGCACCTCAAACTCATTTGTACAATTAGCCCAAAAATCTTCAAGGGTGGATATGTGAGCATAGTTTTTCTCAAGTCGGTCAGCGTAGACGCCATAAGGGTCATACGATCGTCTCTCGCTGTAAGGCTTGAGACCAAGTTTGTCTAACTCATCTCCCATTGTTTTAGCATTTGTTGCTGTCCTGCATGTATAGATTCCTAGTCCCAATGGAAAATTGTGGGTGGGTTTCTTTCTATTCCTCAAGAATGTGTGGACATCATGTGCTTGCCTTAAGAACTCCATGAAGACAACTTCATCTGATGGGTACCTTGGTAGCATGAGTGGGGCACTTGAATAGCCATAGACTCTGAGATAGGTGAAAGTAGGAAATTGTATGAACCAATTTTCCCACTCTGCCATTGCTGCCCTAACAACTGAAGAGATACGAACGTGCAATTCATTGTCCAGGTCCCGCACTGTGTATATCAGAAAAGCCTCATTCACTCTCTTGTAGTGATGCAGTGACTTTGTGAATTCCAACTGAGGATAGTAGTTGTAGATATGTTGTGCGCTCAATGATCCCTCAGTGTTCAACCCTCTGAATTGACCTTGGTAGGCCACTAGGTAGACTAGGTAAGAAACCATATGGAACTCATGAAACTGGAAATATTTCGTTATCTGCTAATGAAGGCTGTTACTGATCAAGGTGGGCCAATCATAGAACTCAGTCTTCTTCATGATGTGGGGTATGGTGTAGAACATCCAAGGCTGAAACTTGGTAGCATCTTCTGATCCAGTTACCTTGTTGAGCAAGGTGATTATGATAGCAATCTCATCTTTGAACTCTCCTCGCCTGACGTTCTTAGGCAAAGTCTTATGCTTCTCTTTCATCCACCTTTGTGCAATCTTCTTACTGTACTTGTCTTTGTGCATTTCCCATATCCTCTCAATTTCAATCGATCATATCAGGCTTCAAACTGCAAATCAATCTGCCATCAACTGATTGAATCTCCCTTGTAGCCGGGTTGTAATGCTTGATGCAAGGGATTACGAACTCGAGACTCTAAACTGATATAGGAATAGACGTTGCTGCGAGGAGTCCAGAGTGTCCTAGGTTTCTGATGGTAGTGTTGCCTGAGCTCTCCAAAGCGTGTAGATCAAACACCGGCTTGATATGATGTAAGTCCGTCTCAGCTGTTTTGATGAAATCATGGTAGAGAGCTGATTTGGTCTTGAAATCATTGGGAGTGTACTCCATTTTGGAAACCTTGAAGAATGACGTTAAACTCGCCTAAGTTTAGACAAGTTTTGAGCAACTTACTATTTTTAGAATGCTGATTTTTCTTCCTCCAACGGACAAATTTTTGAAATTTTTTCTGAGATATGGGTTTTGTTCAAAATTTCGTTGCAAGACAACCCAAATCATCTGTTTTTGAAAATTTTGAATTTATACTGAAAAAGAAGCAAACCCTAATTTCTTCAATTTTTCACAAAAAAAGCTGGCACCTGGGTTTTGTTCATAATACAATTAGAAATGGACCTAGTTGATTAGATTTGAAAAACACTGATCGCTGATCGAAAAAGCAGCCAACCCTAAAATTTGAAATTTTCTTGAAAAAAGATGTGATGGGTTTTCTTTAGAAGAGTGATTTGAGAGGACCTAGATGATTAAAAATTGAATGCACTGAGGATTTCACTGACATGCAAAGCAAAAAGCAGCTGCTGCAACTTGATGAACTTCTTGAAATTTTTTTCAGAAGAATGAGAAGATAAGACCCAGATGGTTGAAAATTGAAAATCTTGGCCTTCTTGAAAAATTTGATCTTCTGGATGAAAAAGCTTGAAAAAGCAAAGCCTTATGCTGCTGGTCTGAAAAATTTAATGAAGAATCAACAAACTTGAATTCTTGAATCTTGAAATATTGCTTCAAACTTTGCTGCTCCAACTTTTTCCTTTGAATGCTACCTGCAAAAATAATGAAAATTACATTGAAGAGAGGTGTTAAATAGACTTAGGGTTTGAAATAGGTCTGCTTTCTTTTGCTTTTATCTTCAAAAACCCTAAAATTGGCCTGTTCAATGAACTTGGACATCCTCATCCTTTTGCAATTTTGAATTTTTTGAAAATTTTGCAAATTTCACTAAGGCATGGAAAGTTGGGCGCCCTTCTTGGCTAGGGGCGCCCATTTGCTTCATAGTTGGTCATTTTTATTTTTTTTTAACTTTTCTTCCATTTTGACCCCTTACTTTGACCTCGATTTCTGGATGTTCAGTTGATCCGATGAATGAGCTGGATGATTCATCGCGTAGCCTGACTGATTCTGAGAAGATTGTTCTGGAGGCGCTTCTGACGGAAAACTTCTTTTTGACCTTCAAATTCATGGGAGCCTATTTCTTCCAGGGGCTTCGAACTTTCACAGTGTTAGCCATTTTTTCATGATTTTCAATTTCTTCATTTCCCTTTCATCTTTTGATGAAATCTTGATTCCGGGAGCTACGCTGATTAGGTCAACTGACTGATAGGTTCACTGGATAGCTTGGTTGAAACCGACGAGGTGATCTTAAACGCTTCATTGATGAATTCCATCATCTCAGAGCTCAAAATCTTGGGCGCCCTTTCTCTCCAGGGGCGCCCAACTTGACCAGACTTAGCCATTTTCTTCTGATTTTCATCTTTGAATTCAAACCTCCATCCTGTACCTTCTACTTTGACCTGGATTTGCCTGAGATTGGCCAGTTGGATGCCCTGAGAAAGGTATTCGTTGCGAAGCAAACTGAATTCCGGAGAGATTGAGTATTTCAGCGAACCCTAACTGTTGGATTTGCCACTTCAAAAAGTTGGGCGCCCTTCTTCACCAGGGGCGCCCAAAGTTCCCAGACTTAGTCAAATTTTGATGATTTTCATGTTTTTCATTCTGACTTCTGTTTGGATCCTCCCTGTTTGATTTCGAATCCTGGACGACTGGATGATCCGATGACTGCATCATTGGATTCGTTGCGGAGCTGGAAGAAAATTGAGCAACTTTGCTTGGAGGTTTAAACCCTAATTTCAACATTTAATGCCCTAAAAAGATGGGCGTCTATTCTCTCCTGGGGCGCCCATGACAAGCAGTGTTAGAATATTTTCCACAATTTTCACCTTCTTTCTTCATTCTTTGTGCTTGCTCACCAACTCACCTTTTGTTGAATGCTTTGAGTGTTGAATCTGACGCCTGGTAGCTGACTGACCTCTATTGATGATTTCAGAGCTCCTGATATGCTTCTGAGAAAGCAGAATAGACCCACTAGGGCAAAACTGATTTTTTTGATATTTTGACTGCACCAACCTGATATGGAAGTATTTTGAGCCAATCAAAATCAGTTTAGACCCTATTGGACCAATTTTCTATTTTTAGAAACTTTCTATTATTAGAAAGTTTCGCCAATAACCGTTTCAAAAGAAACCCAGGAAAACCCAGAAAAAGTTAGTATTTTTAGGAGATTTTTAAAAATAGCAGTTTTCCTAAAAAGCAGGGATGAAAAACTGAGATCTGGGTTTTGTAGATTAGGTCGCTTTGAGCGGACCCAGATCATCAGATTTTGAAAATTTTACGTTTTAATCCCTCATGCAAGACATGCACACCCAAATTTTGACCTTTTTGACTTATTTAACAAGACGTTTACTCATTTCTTCAAAATGTTTAAGTGTAACAAAAATTTTAATTTTGGGGTACAACATGTTCTTAATTAAGTCTAGTAGCAGCCTGTGCATTGTTTGGTACTTGCTTTACCACATATTAGAATACAAGTAGACACGATTCTTTATGCAATACTTGTAATTATGTGATCATGTGGTGAGGTCATTGAAGCCTAGTCATTTGATTTTTTTATTTGGTTACAAGATAAATTAAGATGACTGTAAATTTCCTCAAGTTCAAAATAGTTTGTAGAATCTATTAAAATCATATTATAGTAAATTATAAATATTGAAATTTATATATAATTTAATAAATATACTAAATTTTGAAATATTGAAGTTTAAATATGTTTTTGATATCCTTTAAATATATCAATCATAGAAGCAGAAATCTGCAAAAAATCCCGATTAATCCCAATTTTTAAAAAATCTGCAGGCTGGACGATTTTTTCCCATTTCAAACAGCAAAATTGCCAAAAAATGCATTTATAACCTGTAAAAGTTTGTGAATAAAATCACGCTGATTTTCGTGTGAAAAAAAACTAAGTTACCGATTCGCCACCTGTAGCCTTTGGATACGATTCGATTCGTACCAGATTCGCAATTCGGGTACGGTATGATACAAATTCAGGCAGGATTCGAAATTTGCTCTGTGGATTCGCCTTGGATTCGATTGACCATTGTGGATTCGACCAGGATATGCCATGAAGAATCCGTGACGAATCCACCACGAATCCAGGCATCAAAATGCCCAGGATGCTGAAAAAGTTCGCTTTTTTGCATTTTAAATTTTTTTTTTGACCAACAGTTGACTTCTAAGAATCTATTTGCTCAATAATTTGCCAAAAATAATGAGCAAATAGATTCTTACAAATAATCTATGAATTGAACCATGAACACATCACATACTATGAGCATTAAAGGATTTCAACATGCTTGAGGAATCAACTAGGTTATAATATCTTTGGTGTTATTGTAAGAAGCCAGTCACAAATCTGCACTTATAAACTTATGTTTGTTCCACGAATTTATGCATATACAGTCCAAATAACAATTGTTCATAACCCCTTTCAAATTTAAGTAAACTGGTCAATGCTTCTCAGAAGAATTCCAAGATATCAAACATACAAAATACTTGCACCCAGCAATTATTCTCAGGTCTACAGAATAATAATGTTCAATCAGAAAATACACAGAATGCTAATATTCAATCAGAATTTACACAGACCACCAAGTCTTTGAATGAAATAAACCAAGCACTGATATGTTGAAGATCTAACAATGGAAACTGATGCCTACCCAGATCTGAATTGAATCTCACGACAAAATAAGCCTTATTACTTAATCGACATAAGTTCACTAGTTATGGAACTAAGCACAGGACTGTAGAGTGAAAATTCAAAATACAATAGCACACACAAACGGAACCCAGATCTAATTGCCCAGACACAAAAACAATATCAGATCAGATGCTACATTTGTTTGATGACCCATATGATTTTGATCAATGCTCAAAAATGGCTGATTGTAAACACTTGACATTTTATGTTTGAACTTTAATTTATAATTTTATATCATGACATTCGAGTAATCACTAATATTTTAATATTTGACTTAGTGACTATTAAAGTGGTGATGTATTTTTGCTATGTTATTAGACTATTAATATGGTGGTGTATTCTGAACTTAATTACTGCTGCAAATAAGTATATATTTTTTATTTTTATATGTTTTTTGTATTGCCGTACCCAAGCTGTACCCAACCCCAAATTTTTTTTTGACCGAATCCCGTACCGGATTCGCGTACCCGTACCCGAATCCAAAAACAAATCGGTAACTTAGAAAAAAAACCATGAGACCATAGCTTGTTGCTTACTATTATGCTTTGATAGATTTTTTCCAAGCATCTACAGCTTGTTCGGAAGTACTTGTTTTAGACTTTTAGCCATAGCAGCAAGGCAGTGAATTGTTTGATAAAATGCTTTGGTAGACATGTATGAAAAATGTGGTAGCATAGACAAGGCAGTGAACTGTCATGTCCCCGAAATAGAACACATAAATATAAAAAAATAATTAAGCATTGAAATACGAACGAATAAATAAAATATATATTAATATAATTATAAAAGATAATATTATAATTATAATTATTAAGTATAATATTACAAATACTAAAATATAAATACTCAATTGTATAATCATTACAATATATAAATATAAATATAAGTAACATTATGTTGGCGTTTAGATTAGCACCTTTGGAGTGCTGATTGTAAACGTTCAGCTATTTCAAATGTTTTGCAACACTTCTTCGTTATTTACAGAGGAGAAGTCCCTCTCTGCTGAAAACAATACGTAAGTAAGGGAATGGTTAACTAAGGTTCCTATCTTTTTGTACTTCAGCAGTAGGACACAAGGGTGCACAAACACAATGCATCGTAGCTAAGCTTTTTCTCTGGTTTCTACAGATCTTAACTACGACTATTCTAGCTTTTATCAATCCAATACCTTCAAGGTAAACAGAGCATGAGGGTAAAGGAGCGGGAATGGGTTGGTTGGATCACCTGAATTCGCTGTCTCCTAAGAATATGACCGAGGCTCTGAACTCTCGGGAATATACCGGGATAAGGTTGGTACAAGCAAACACTCTTTACGGTAAACTAGATCTGAGACCTGCCAAGGAGGAGGAACCCCTATCCGAGGTATGGGCTAGGAAATGGTTTACAAGAAACAACAAATTGATGATGTCTTGGCCAACAATCTTGCTAAGGAGGAGGAACCCCTATCTGAAGTATAGATTGAAGTACAATACATTAAACAACAACAAACGACAACTGTCAATGACAAATATCCAAGGAGGAGGAACCCCTATCCGAGGAGGGAAATGAAACAAGAAGTTATTAGATACAAGACGTAGACATAACTCAAATAGGTTGATCAAAATGCAAGTGCCTTCTGATATTCTTCTTCAAAGCTTTATCAACAAATTACAAAGGTTGGGATAGCAAAGGCACGAAATCATGCACAATTACAATCGACCAACGAACTCTCATCCAAGAGTGAACAAATATCCGCTTTCAAAGCTGTTGGCAACAATGGCGCAACAATTTTGCATAGCAAGTAAAAGTTAAACAAACAATGAGCCCAAGGCTCTTATTTATAGAACTCAAAAGAGTGGGCAACCCCAAAATTTCCTTGAGTTAACAATGAGTTATTGCCAATCAATTAGGAAGATTTATTCCTCAAAAGGGGGAACAAGCAGTTAACTGGAAGACTACTTCAGTTAACTGAAAGTAAACAAAGAGTCAATTGGAAACTACTTCAGTTGACTGAAAGTAAACAAAAGGTGAACTTTAATGTAAGTATCCCTCCAAAATAGACATCCACATTTAGTGGAGATCTAAGATCCACAAATCATGGAAGCCGATTAGACATCCTTAATCAGTGGGATCTGGCATGATTTAAGGGATATGGAGTTAACTTGGAAAGGGACATCAAGTTAACTCCAACTACATTTAATGCCTTCTTGAGTTGACTTGGAATGAGACATCAAGTCAACTTCAAGTATCATAAATGCCAATTGGAAGGTAGGACGTCCTTCCTAGGTGTCTTTTCACACTTCACCATTTCTGGTCAACAGCTCCTTGATCCATGTGTTGACTTCTTCCGTTTCTAGATAGTCAATGCTTTGATGACACAACATCTCTTCTTGCGCAAGCTATTGCTCTTGGTAACTTTGGCGGCTCCGTGCTTGGAATGACCTCTTCGCAGTTGGCAAGCCAAGGTGTTTACTGCCACGCGGGAGGTGGTAATATTGGTCTTTTTGCTGCAAGATTAGCCTTTCTTTCTTCTTCGTCCAGAATAATTGTTGCAGCTCTCTACTGAGTGGGAGATGTATTCTTTTCAAAGATAAAGATCTGCAAACTGCTGATGATGTCCGTTTGCTCTCCAGCAATGTGTTTAAGATCTGGTTGTTCAATTGGAGCCCAAGGACGCCAAATTGTCATTCTATGAAGAAGAACTCGCCTGTTGACTGTAAACACAGATGTGTTCAGACAACTTCTGAAAAACCCTTGAAAATCGTAGCGCCCTGCCGAGAAGTATTTTTCCGGAAAAATTCTAGGACATGGGTTTTGTTTGTACTTAAATGCTGAACAAGCCCAGTTCCTCAGAATATTGATTCTGAAACTTTTTGGGAAAAACCCCCAAAAATAGGGGTAGCAAGTTTGTTGATTCTGGAAAATCTGACGAGATGGGTTTCACTGGAAAGTTATGCTGAATCTACCCAGTTGATCAGATCTGATGTAGCCTGCTGCCTTGTGTGACATGCAAGAAAACCTAAGACAAGAAGAGAGGAAGTAGATAGAAGATGGGTTGGAAGTTTTTATCTGACTCGAGAAAATCTGTCTCTTAATCCAACTTCAGATTAGCAATTTTCTTCTTCAGATCTGCAAGAAATATCGAAGAACGGATGAAAACCTTGGCCAGATCTATAAATGGCGTCCTTGAGAGCTTATGGCTGTTCTTGATCATCAACTTGCAATGAAATAATGAAGTGGGATGCCTATACCTTGATTACATAGACTCAAGCCTTAGATCCACAAGTTTGGGGACTTAACTCATGATCAAAAGTTGTTTTGGCTTGATCTGAAGTTCAAAAAGGTGATTTCCACTGATCGTGGAGTGAGTTGGCCAAGTTTATCTCAAAATATCTTGACTTTAGTCAACAACTTGGCCTTTGATTTTCTCTAGGCATCCCTTTTGAGTTTTGCAAGTTTTTTATTATTTTCTCTGTTGAATGACCCCAGTTTGATCCTGAATCTAGCCTGATCTGTTGATCCTGAGTTGTTGTCAGCACATTCACTGTTGAGCTGGATCCAACCTGAAGAGAAGTGCCTGGGAGACATGATGACAAAAAGTTGAGTTCAAGGCTTCAAAAGAGAGGGCGCCTTTTCCAAGAAAGGGTGCTCTTGCTTTTACCTCGGTGAATTTTCAATCTTCGTTCTTCAGCCTTTTGAAATGACCTTTCGTGCTTTGATATGAATTTCTCGTTGATTGAAGAATCAGAGGATCTTGCTTGATATCTCGTTAGGTAGCTAGCTCCGTTTCGTCGAAGATGACTGGTGTTGGAAAACTCAGAAATCATTTTAGGGTTCCTTTATTCAAGGGTGCCCCTCATTGAAAAGGGTGCTTTTGTCCTTCAGCATGGTTATCTTCATCTGAAAAGTTCCCTGTTTTGATCTTGATTATTTGTTGACTGCTTTGTCAGATGCTTGTGCTTTCAGTTGCGTTGCTGAGATCTACCTAGGCTGAGAAGATTGTCCTGGGAAGCCTTTGGTCATTTATCAGCATCTAGAGGTCCAAAAGGAAGGGCGCCTTTCTTTTGAAAAGGCTCTTTTTTCCTTTGAACTTCACCTTCGACAACTATTTCTTGACATTTCGTCAACTGCCTCTTTTCGCTTCATCAACAACTGCTTATGATCAACTCATCAGATGATCTAGCTGTTTGTTTCGTTGTCGAGCCAGTAAGCAAATGCCGAGGAGGACTGCCTTGGATGATCCAACAGAGTGCATTTGACCTTTAAAGATCATGGGCGCCCCTACTTGAAAAAGGCACTTTTCAGCATTGTGAACTTGTCTCTCCTTCGTAACATTTCCAGAGTTGGTCAAATTTTAACCTTTTTGGGTTTCAAGAATCTCCTTCATCAAACAACATCATTTTAGATCTTTTTCGCCATAGTTGCATCGTTGAAGCTTTTGAAGCTTAGCTTTCAGCACTTGGTACTGGCCAATCTTCCATTAATGGCTGCGGAGCTCCTAACTTTGTTCCTGAAAAATAGAAATAGACCCACCAGAGTAAAACGTGTCTTTTGATGATTCCGACTTGACCAATGTGATTGTGAGGCCTTTTAATCCTATCAAAATCATTTTCAATCATTTCTGGGAAGGTCCTATTTTCGAGGGTTTCCTCGAAAATAGGGGCGAAAAACTCTGATTTTCAAATTTTCAGAATTTTGCACATGTGTTCCTTGATAGAAACCCACAAAGACCCTATGTTTGGTTTGACCTAAAACAGACTTTTAATGGCATTTTAACAAGATTTAGCTCAATTTATACAGAATGCCAAAAAATTATTTTGGGTACAACACATTACAATTATAATTATAGATAATATTATAATTATATTTAATCACTATTTATCTCCTATAAAATAAACATATAAATATGACTATAATAAAATAAATAAATATATATATATATATATATATATATATATATATATATATATATATATATAATTCCACAAACTTTAATAAAGGAAAATATATAACAAAGAAAAAGATAAAATAAAATATAAACCATAACATATAAATAATATCAAATAAAGTCAAATACGAATTCCTTAGCATAAGCGATTAACAGCAGCAAACACTTTAATTAAGGGAGCAATCAAAAGAAGCTGACCCTTGATTTTGAATCGGTTCCAAACAAAAGGCAGGGCATGAAAAGTCATGTCCCAGGCAACAACCATAAATAAGGGTCAAAGTAAGTCTAAAGGGGAAGGGGGCAAAGACATTGTAGAAACCCCTGTTTCCGCCAACTTCTGAATCTGTGTGTTTTTTTGTTGTTTCTTGTGTATTTTGATTTTTTTGGGTTTTTTGCAAGAATAATGAAAATTGCGATTTTGAAAGGAAAATAATATAAAATCTTTAATCAATACAATAAACTCAAATCTAATCATTAATGACTCAGAGAATCATATCTACTGATTGCATTATCATTTCACAGCTATTACAATGAAAGATGTCTGACATGCAGGCAAAAATCAAGACAAAAATATTTATCAAAAACCTGATTTGCAGCAACTGAAATGGTACGGCTATGATAAGAACCCCTTTCTCCCTCCGTGAAATGATCCAAAATGATGCCAGAGATAAATACGCCCCTGTTGGTGAAGACAGAGTGCTAAAAAGTGAAGTGCCTTTCCCAGAGTAAGAAGTACGGCTTGGTACAAGGTAGTACGGCCCAGCAACAGCCTGGTACGGCTCAGAAACAGCAAGTACAATTCTGTACGGATCTGAAGAATGATGTCTGATGCTTGGAAAATGGACGCCAATACTATAGATCCCTTTCCGGATGATTTTCTGACCAAAACCCTAACGATAGAAAACTCTGTGAAACTCTGTGATAACTGCTGAATGATGTTATCTCTCTGACTGGCAATAAATCAGCTGATATTTCATAGCCTCTGAATCGCACACACTGAAGATTGCACGTTCTCCAATGCAAGTTGAAAACTGGAACCCTTGGCTCTATTCTCAGAAGAAAAACTCAGCAAAAAGTCGACTTCAATCATAATGGCTCGAATTCCAAAGAGAAACCCTTATATTCCTCAAAAGCTCGAATTTTCTCAATTAGGTTTCATTAAAATAAATTCGAACTTTTCTTTTTAATATTTCAATAGTTTCCAATCACATTTTTAATTACAAATTATAATTAAAAATGGCCCCCTTCAATGATGGTCGACCCCCTTCAGCAAAATCACTTAAGTTATAATATTTAAAATATTATAACTTTATAATATAAGCTCCGGACAATTAATATTTAATTAATCAATTAAATATTAATATCTCAAATGTATCTCGATTCATGAACCCGTCGGGCTATCAAGTAAGTGATCTCATTGACCAAACCATACCGCTTAAAAATAGCAGTGGTGCTCTGTCGAGTGCCAACATCGCGAAAAATAGCAATTCAGCAAATGGTGTCCAATGAGCTCCCGAACGAAGCCAACTGACAGTAATTACAACCGCCGTCAAGTCTGGCCAAGACCCTCTATCCATCCTATCACCTCACGAGGCTGTATAATAGGCTAACTATCACTCTAAGAGATGTCAACTGGAAGGGGACATGACAGTCCACCCCTCCTGAAATTGCTTGTCCTCAAGCAATCTCAACTCTGGATGCTGCAGAATATCCTCGTTCTCCCATGTAGCATCTTCCACTGGCAAATCTCTCCATTTCACTAAATATTCCCCGACAGTCCTCTCCCATTTAAATCATTTCTTGTACTCGTGATAGACTCTTGTGTACTAAAATCACCTTCTCATCATCTAAGGGAGGTAAAATCGTCAAGGTACCACACGGTGTTCTAACGCCTTGACGTGACATGAAAACATTGTGGACCCCGCCTACTTCTAAGCCTTAGCTCATAAGCCACCTCTCCAACATGCCCGTAATCCTGGAAGGACCAATATCGCAGCTTAAGCTTTCTCTCAACCACTCTTCCCAAGAGTAGACTCACTCGGGGCTGCAAAAGATGAGGTAAACCAGTCACCCACCTCAAAAGACCTCTCGCCCTCTTCTCCGATCTCAAGGTATTACCGCTGACTCGCGGTTTTAGCATTCTCTCGAGCCCCTTATAGTGTCCTCGATCGCAACAAATTGCACCGCACTCTACCTATTACCAAGAGCAAATCCAGAAAACTCGGCGCCTCATACCCGTATAACGCCATGAAAGGGGACATCTGAATGGTCATGTGGAATGTCGTGTTGTAGCAATACTCACACAAATGAATCCACTTGACCCACGCCTTCTGCTGCCCCGCAATATATAGTTCGTGAGGTAACCTTCCACCCATTTATTCACTATCTCTGCCTCGACTACCTGCCCTGCTGGTGGTAAATTCAGTTTCAGATAAGCTCGGGTCCTTATTAAAGTCTGAACACCTCCTGCCAGAAGTGACTCAAGAACCGACTATCCCTGTCGCTCACTATGCTCCGAGGCAACCCATGTAGTCTGAATACCTTACGGAAGAAGACCTCTGCTACCTGTGTAGGTAGTGGTAATCGGAAAGAAGTGGGCATACTTTGTCAGCCGATCCACAACTACATATATGCAATCCCGTCCTTGGGCTTTAGGCAAGCCCATAATGAAATCCATCGACAGGCATTCCCACTTCCTGTCAGGAATCGGAAGTGGCTGCAATAATCCTGCCGGATACGTGTTCTCCTGCTTGTTCTGCTGACAAACAGGGCACTCATGCACATACTGAAAAACATCTGCCTTAAGTCCTTTCCATGTAAATATCTCCCGAATCTGTCTGTACGTTTTGAAGTACCCGGGATGGCCTGCTGTAGGTACATCATGAAAGGCTCACATGATAATGTTCTTCATCTCTGATCCTGGGATCAAATAAATCCTGTTCTTGTAAATGATCAAGTCATTCACAAGCGTGTATCTGGTGTCAACCATCGATCCCTCAACAATACTGGATGCCCAAGTGTCTTTGGCATATTCTACCACAATCAAATGCCTCCAGTCCTCTGCAATGTGAACCATAGAGCTCAGATAAGGCCTGCGTGAAAGAGCATCAGCCACTACATTCTGGGTGCCTTTGATGTAAGAGATATCAAAGTCATATGCCTGCAACTTACCCATTTCTGCTGACGATCATTGAGATCTCGCTGCCCCAGGAAATGCCTCAAACTATTGTGGTCAGTTTTAATGCAGAACTTACTGCCCACAAGATATTGCCTAAATTTTGCCAAGGCATGCATTATAGCTAGCATCTCCTTATCATAAATACTGTAGAGCCTCTCCGCCTCGAAGCCACGGCCTCACACAATAGTGCTTGTCCCGATAAGCACCGCTCCAATGCCCTCACCAGAAGCATCACACTGAAGCTCAAAAGGCTTCGAAAAGTCTGGTAGTGCCAACACTGGGCACGTAGTCATCAACTCCTTAAACCTCACAAAACACCCCTGTGCCTCAGGAGTCCAACAGAATGCACCCTTTTTCAACAAGTCCGTCATAGGTGCTGCATGTCGTGAATAACCATTCACGAATCTGCGGTAAAACCCACAGAAACCAAGAAATCCCCGCAGCTGTGTAAGGTCTTCACGTGAGTAGGCTACCTATAATAGCGCCGGATCTTCTCAGATCATCCGTGACTCTCCGCACCGGCTGATATGACCAAGTAGATAAACTCGGGTCATCCCCTTAATCACATTTGGACTCCTTGGCATACAAGGACTCCCTCTCCAAGATACTGAGCACGGTCTCCAGATGAGCCAAATGCTCCTGCCAAGTCCTGCTGTAAATAAGAATGTCATCGAAGAAGACGAGTACAAATCTCCTCAGAAGTGAGTGGAAAACCCTGTTCATGGTGGACTGAAAAGTAGCTGGCGCGTTGGTTAGCCCAAATGGCATCACCACAAACTCGAAGTGCCCACAATGACAACGGAATGCCGTCTTCTCTACATCCTGCTCACGAACCCTGATCTGATGATATCCTGACCTTAAGTCTATCTTCGTGAAGTAGCATGCACCATGGAGCTCATCAATAAGCTCATCTATACGAGGTATTGGGTACCTGTTTTTGATAGTCCTCTTGTTCAGGACTCTATAATCTATGCACATGCGAAGGGTGCCATCCTTCTTCTTCACCAGAACAACTGAATAAGCGAAGGGTGATTTACTAGGTCGAATGTGACCCATAGCAAGCAACTCCTTGATCGTTTTTTCTATCTCATCCTTCAACCTCTTAGGATGCCTGTAAGGAGTGATCATGATGGGCTTAGCGCCCTCCTCAAGCTCTATAATGTGCTCAATTCCCCTGTCTGGAGGTCTCCCTGGCGGAATATCACTGAATACCTTCTCATGCTTGACTCTCAACTGCTGAATGTCAGGATGGTACTCTGTCTTATGCTGTCCCTCTTGTATAGGTGCCAATGTGCACTCGACAGCCCACTCTACCATGTCATGTCGCATGAGCCTCTCCATCCGACAAAAGGAAATAGTCTTAACATTGCTGTCCCGAATGGCTTTCAGGATATGTGTCTTCCCATCAACATCAAAACGGATCTCCATGTCTTTGAGACGAAGAGTGACTTCCTCAAGGGAATGAAGCCACTTCATGCCCAAGACTAAATCGATATCCCCCATGTTCACCACGTAATAATCAGCCTTGAACTCATAGATGTTCAAGCGCAAGGGGAGATCCTTAATCATTCGATCACACCTGAGAGTGTAACCATTTGCCACCTTAACCCTAATGCCTTCGAACTCCTCAGTTATGAGTCCGCGTTTCTCAACAAATCTAGCATCAATGAAATTGTGGGTGGCTCCTGTATCAAGTAGGGTAATGACCCTTTGTCCTGCCAAAACTCCACGAAGTCTGAATGAACCTTCTTGCTGAATGCTAGATAGACGTGCCTCCTGAATCTGAAGCTCTGACTCTGCCTCTGCCTTAGGCTCTGAAGCCTTTGACTCTGACTCCTCAGAACTCTCCTGCTATTCGGAACTCTTAGATTTCGACTCCTTGTAATAAGCCCACATCACTCGATTGGCCTTGCCCTTAGGCCGCAAAGGACAATCATGGTTGGCATCATAGGGACCTTTGCAGTAGAAGCAAAGCTTCTTCCCGCGTAGATCATTAAGAGCCTCGCGATCCAAGGGTGGTGTTGCTGATTTTCCCTTTGAATCGTTCCTAAAATCTGATTTTTCTCTGTTAAAATCTGATTTCTCTCTGTTTTTGTTGAAGCCCTTATTGTCCCTGAATGAAGAATTGCTTCTGGAGTTGAATCTGCTGGATGGTGCTGCCAACTCCATGCTACGCGCCTTCTTCATAGCTTCCTGTAACGAAGGAGGATCAAAGGCTTTGATCCAACCTCTCAATGGTTTCGTCAGTCCCTCCATGAAAAGCACTACAAGTCGCCTCTTTGAAATATTAGGGACCATAACCGACAATCTCTGGAAGTCACCAATGTAGGACTCCAAACTGCCACTCTGTCGCAACTGAGCCAAATCTCTGAAATAGGATTCTGGATCCTTCCTGTCAAATCGTTCCACCAACCTGTCAACGAACTCCTGATATGAGGTGATCCGATCATGCTGGAGTGTCACCATCCTGTGGTGCCACCAGTCGTAAGCTACCCCCTCAAGATGCAATGTCGCATACCTGATAGCATCTCTCTCAGCCATCAGATGCAATGTGAGGAAAGTGTCTAGCTTACTGATCCAGGCCTGGGCTGTAACCTTGCCACTACCATCGAACATCGCTAGATTGAGCCTGTTTGTAGCATGCTTCAGATCATTATTCTGGCGTCTAGGTCTCCAATCCTGTCGACCTCTGTGATGTTCTCTCCTCTGTGTAATAAATCTGTCAAAGGTAATCCTTTCTCTGACATCTGGGGGTACTAACTCCCACTCCTCGTTCGCTGCCATAAGTGTATTTGCGAACAACTCCTCATGCTCCTCACCTGCCATAGCCTCATCAGCCTCCTGTCTCACAAAAGTAGGCCTAGTGGGCCTGTCTGCCGTCCGTGAAGCAGTCCTAGGTGCTCTCCGTGATCCTGCATCACTCCTGTCCTCGTCACGATGTGGTGACGGTCTCCTCGGCGTACCTAACCTCTGGAGTGCCACTGTCAACTGCTGTAGCACATCGTTAGACTGCCGTTGACTATATTCTGAGAATCTGCTGGAAGAAATAAAAGAATATCAAAACATACTCCAGCCAATGTATGGAAAAATAAGAAAGTAAACAGAGGTCTATCTGCAGGAGGTAAGAAATAAATATAAATGATATAGGTAATATGTAATTGGTAAATGAGTAATAAGCATAGATAAGATGTAAATAAGAATATAAATATAGATAGTATATAATCACATTCTAATTTATGATAATATGCAATAAGTAAAATAATAAGTATATGAATATAGATAATATGTATGTTGGGTTAGGGTGAGTATTGTTAAGTCTAGAACTAATTGATAATAGTTATACATATATATATATGTATTATATTCAATTAGGTAATAATGATTAATTTGTTACTTAAGGTGACTAGTTTATGATTTCAAGATTATGTCAATTTAAGTTAGATATTAATAATTGGCACTTGATTAATATATTAATATTTAATATTGATAGAGATAATAATGTAGATGTTAATATATGATAATTATTGTTGTTTATAAGTTAGACATGCATATCATAATATCATAGGTAGGATATGCATATCATGTTATTAGTCTCATAATTAATGTGGATCCATCTACCTGAATCCATAATTGAACATAATAGGATGGATAAGTATATTGGTAGATGGAATGACATGTTAACAATTGATAAGTGTATAGTTATATATATATATATTGAAATTCATAGATACATCATAGATGGTGGGCACATACAATACATACAAGACAATATATATATATATATATATTAAATATGGATACCCAGGGACACGTCCCCCACCCCCCCCAAAATCCCCCGTCCTGGTTCCGGGGACGTCCCAGGTACCAGGGGATGGCAAGGGGACGCGAGGGGGGGGGGAATTGTCCCCCTTTTTTGAAAATGCGAGAGAAACGTCCCGGGGACGGGGGGACGCTGTTTCCCCAAAGGGGGACAGCTGACCAGTCTCGGGGACGGCCGGCCGTCCCCTGCATTTTGGAGCTCAAAAATTAAAAAAAAAAAACATAAAATTTAAAAAGAATGGCCTTACCTACGTGGCATGTGTGGGCCCTCATGTTTTTTTACTCCTTTATGAAAGAAAAAGGGCTTCTAAAACTTCATTTTATTCATTTTGTTTGTTTGAGCAGCGAAGGGTTTGAGAGGAAAAAAAATTGCAGCCATTGAAGAAGGAGGAGCAGCAGTTTGAAGGAGGAGAGGAGGTTGAAATAGTGTTGTTGGGAGTGCAAATCCATCAAAGAGGTATGCATTTCCTTTCCCTATTTTCATTTTTTTGTATAATATGAAGTATACATAGTCTGATTTTTTTTATTTTTTTGCATTTTCAGTCAAAACTTGCATTCTAAAAACGAAAAACACGAGTAGCAGTGAGAGTGGGAGTGATAATGAAGTTGAAATGCAAGCTAGAAGGGAAACTAGAGAGCAAATGACCCCTACCCAACGCCATCCTTCATCAACCAATACCAAAACTATGAAGGACTAAGCAAAACACCCATTAGACAAAAAAAACCATTCCTTCAATTTGTGACAGCCAAGGGTGAAAGACAAAAAAATTTAGGGGGGAGTAGGGTTTGGTTTTTCCATGTTTGTGAAAAGGAGTTTAGGGGCAGCTACACTAGAGTTAGGTCTCATTTTTTGGGTGAGGTGGGCCATGGAGTTAGAGTGTGTCCTGCATTGACAGATACATTATTTATAGAGTGCCAAAAAATTCAAATGGAGTGTGATGGTGGGGTTCAAGGTGGGTCTCCTTCTTTCCCAAGTTCACAATCATCTATGCCTACTCCTACTCCTAGTCCTTCCACGATTGGTAGTAGTGTTATCTTAAGAGGAAAGAGGAAGGTGATTGGTAGTGATAAGGCAGCCTCAGTTGAGTCCATGTTTCAAAACCAAGCACGAGAAACCACTGAATCCTCCATTGCCAAATTCTTTTTTGCCCATGCCATTCCATTTCATGTGGCTGTTCCTCTTATTTCAAACAAATGGTGAAAGACTTAGTCACTGTTGGTCCTTCATTTGTACCCCCTGGAGATCATAAGCTACGCACCACCCTCCTAGACAAAGAGTACTCCAAAGTTAATGTGTTAATGGAGGAGATGAGGCAAACATGGATGAGGACGGGGTGCTCTATAGTGATGGATGGGTGGACTGATTGTAGACGTCGGCCACTCATCAATGTCATAGTCACATGCCCTGCTGGTTCTTATTTTCTTAGAGCCGTAGATTGTTCAGGGAGACGTAAGGATGCTGACTTCCAATTTTCCATTTTGAGAGATGCCATAGAGGAGGTTGGGGCTGCAAATGTGGTGCAGGTGATCACCGATTCAACACGTGTGTGCAAATCGGCTGGGTTGATGGTGGAGGGTACTTACAGGCACATATTTTGGACCCCATGTTGTGTTCATGCATTGAACAATGCATTGAAAGACATAGGGAAGATGGATTGGGTGAAGAAAACGGTGGCAGAAGCTAGAGAAATTCAGATGTTCATTTGCAACCACCACACCTCACTTGCTCTTTTCAGGACATTTTCAAAGAAGGAGTTTCTCAAACCTGTTGATACAAGGTATGCCATTTACTTCATTTTGTTTCACTTTCAATTTGTATTCATAATCTGATTTTGTTTTAAATTTTTATTTTTTAATGAATCATTGAATTAATGAATGTAGATATGCCACATACTTCATCCTATTGGAGAGGATGCTTGAGGTGCATGAGCCTCTACAACTGATGATGGTCAATGCTGAGTGGACTAGATGGCCTAATGCAAGTTCTACTCAAGGAAAGAGCATCAAACAAAAGATCCTCGATGATGATTGGTGGGCCAATGTGAGGTAAGACATATTAGATGGCTGATTTTCATATTAAATTTCTGATTTTAATATTTTAATTTTATTGTCCAATGTTCCAACTTTTGAAGTTTCTAACATGTCAAATAACTTGTCAACTAATTATTTTGAACTTTTTGTTTGCATTTTGCAGATATATTTGCTCCTTTATCTCGCCCATTGTAGATGTCATTAGATATGCTGATACAAACTCTCCTAGTCTTGGAGAGATATATGAGACATTTGACACTATGCTTGGGAAGATCAGGCAAGTTATTTTGGCAAAGGACCCCACTTTGGATTTATATGAGCAACACATTAGGCCCATTGTGATGCGGAGGTGGAATACAATGAACACCCCGCTTCATATGGCTGCCTTTGCTCTAAATCCAAAATGGTATGCACCAAGGGATGGTAGGGTGCCTCCATGTGATGATGCTAAGGTTTTAGATGGGTTCACATGGGCCATTGAAAAGATTTATCCACCAGAGCAAGCTTCACTACTTCAGTCACAATTTCTAGACTTTGCTAATCTTAATGGCCCAAACTTGAGTAAACCACAGGCGAGGTTGGATAGAGCTATATTAGCTCAATCGAACCCTATTGGATGGTGGACCTATCATAGGAGAGATACACCGCAGTTGAAGATACTTGCCACTCGCCTTCTTGCACAGGTTGCTAGTTCCTCTGCTGCAGAGAGGAATTGGTCCACGTATAGCTTTATCCACTCCCTCAAGAGGAATAGACTTACCTCTAGATGAGCGGAGAAGCTAGTGGCCGTTCATAGTGCTCTTCAGCTTCATGATCGACAGACTCTAGAGTATCGGCAAACTCCAGCTCTACGGTGGGATATTGATCCCAAGGACGCGACTCAGGTAGATGAGGAGGAGATAGCTGAGGGCTTGGTTGGGGTCCCATTGGCTGAGGAGGAGCATTACAGTGGCAGTGACTCAAAGGATGACTCTGATTTTGATGTGGTTATGAGAGATGATTAGGGGCAGCAGTGCTCTTTGTTTATTTTGTATTCATTATTGACATACGATATTGTATTTTTATTTTCATAGCAAACTAAAACTTTAAAACTATATGGCAGCAATGTAGCCTTTGGGCATTTTGATATAAGTTTATAAATTATAACTTGGAGGTTGTTTCATGATTCGTGTAATTGTATGTTAATTTTGAATGCGTCTTGAGTATTGGCATAATGTTGAACACAAATGTTATATGTTAATGTTCTATAATGTGTATTATGCATGCCTTATTCGTGTTATCTATTGAATATTTAAAATTTCCCTATATTTTTTAAATTTTCCCTATATTTTTATATAGCCGTCCCCTGCTGTCCCTAATTTTGGCCTAAAAAATCGGAAACTTGGGGACTCGTCCCGCCGTCCCCTGCCGTTCCCGTCCCGGAAACCCCAACCGTTCCCGTCCCGGAAACTTGGGGTAACCTTGATATTAAAGTATTATTTGCAATCATCCAATAATGATGCTTGTAGCAATTATTGAATCTTATAGGTAATAATGACCCTATTCTATCGCTATGGCGTTAAATGATATAATAGAATCCATTTATGGGATATGGGAAGATGTTAACATCCACCCTAATGTTCTTATGGAATATATTATATGAGAATCGTTCATAGTGAGCGATAAGGAGTAAATAAATAATCCTTTGACCAGAACGAGATATTTATATCATCTTCGATCTTATTAGATGTTATCAATGAAATTTACGGATCTCTAACGTTTCTAACGTCACCTTGAGAAACACTTTGAATGCAAGATTCAGGTTTAAGTGCCTCCTCTAGAAAGGGGTCATTACATGAACTGTTTGAAAAAATGCCCCAAAGAAATGTGGTCTCATGGTGATGGAATGGCATGACAAATGCCATGACAAGCAAATTGCTATGGATTGTCATGGCATTCCATCACCATGAAACCACATTTCTTTGAGGCAATTTTTCAACCAGCTCACTGCCTTGTCTATGCTATTGCTTACTATTATGCTTTGATAGATTTTTTCCAAGCATCCATAGCTTGTTCAAAATCACCTGTTTTAGGCTTTTAGCCATAGCAGCAAGGCAGTGAACTATTTGATAAAATGCTTTGGTAGACATGTATGAAAAATGTGGTAGCATAGACAAGGCAGTGAACTTTTGAAAAAAAACCTCAAAGAAATGTGGTATCATGGTGTGATGGAATGCCATGACAAGCGAATTGCTATGGATTTTCATGGCATTCGTGGCATTCCATCACCATGAGACCACATTTCTTTGAGGCATTTTTTCAACCAATTCATTGCCTTGTCTATGCTATTGCTTACTATCATGCTTTGATAGATTTTATCCAAGCATCCATAGCTTGTTCGAAAGCACTTGTTGTAGGCTCGTAGCCATAGCAGCAAGACAATGAACTGTTTGATAAAATGCTTTGGTATACATGTATGAAAAATGTGGTAGCATAGACAATGTAGTAAACTGTTTGAAAAAATGCCTCAAAGAAATGTGGTCTCATGGTGATGGAATGCCATGAAAATCCAAGGAATTTGCATGTCATGGCATTCCATCACCATGAGACCACATTTCTTTGAGGCATTTTTTCAAACAATTCACTACCTTGTCTATGCTATTGCTTACTATTACACTTTAATAGTTTTTTTCCAAGCATCCATAGCTTGTTCAAAAGCACATGTTTTAGACTTTTAGCCATAGCAGTGCGTTGAATTGTTTGATAAAATGCTTTGCAGACATGTATGAAAATGGTAGCATAGACAAGGCAAAGGATCCTGCTTGAAAATGCCTCAAGAAATGTGGTCTCATGGTGATGGAATGCCATGACAAGCAATATTGAGACCATTTCTTTTGAGGTGATGCACGAATTAATGTCTTGTCTTATGCTATTGCTTATTATTATGCTTTGATAGATTTTTTCCATCTTTCATCCATAGCTGGTTTGGAAGCTACCTCTGTTTTAGGCTTTTAGCCACAGCAGCAAGGCAATGAACTGTTTGATAAAATGCTTTGGTAGACATGTATGAAAAATGCAGTAGCATAGACAAGGCAGTGAACTGCTTGAAAAAAATGTATCAAAGAAATAGCAGGATGGAATGACAATCCATAAGTACTCTGTTTGCTCGCGGCATTCCATCACTCATGAGACCACATTTCTTTGAGGCATTTTTTTCAAACAGCTTCATTGCCTTGTCTATGATAATGCTTACTATTATGCTTTGATAGATTTTTTCCAAGCATCCATGAAGCCGTTCGAAAGTTAATTTGTTTTAGGCTTTTAGCCAAAGTAGCAAGGCAATGAATTGTTTGATAAAAAATGTTTTATTTACATCTATGGTTGATAGACAAGCGCGCGAACTTCTTGAAATCGAAGATAACGCCGCTTATCAACCGCGCTAATTTTGATTGTCATGGCATTCCATCACCATGAGACCCCATTTCTTTGAGGCATTTTTTCAAGCAGTTCATTGCCTTGTCTATGCTATTGCTTACTATTATGCTTTTGATAAATTTTTTCCAAGCATCCATAGCTTGTTTGAAACAACTTGTTTTAGGCTTTTAGCCATAGCAACAATGCAGTGAATTGTTTGACAAAATGCTTTGTAGATATGTATGAAAAATGTGGTAGCATAGACAAGGCAGTGAACTGTTTGAAAAAATGCCTCAAAGAAATGTGGTCTCATAGAATGCCATGACAAACAAATGCAATTGGCAGCTGGTCCTAGTTATTAGTTATGCAATGTGAAGTAATTGCATAACTGCTTAGGTTGACTTTGTAAAAACTATATTGTATAGTTGCTGGGAAACTCCATTTTGGGAACATAGACAACATACCAGTTCCCGTACCCAAAATTTCTGGTCATTCATTTACATATAAAATAGCCGTCTCCTTATTCATTTAACTCACGTACCCTAATTTGATTGGCGTCCTTGTCCCTGTACCAGTACCAGTACCCTGTGTCTCCCAACAACTATGCTATATTGTAATTGAAATTTTGTTATCTATTAGAGTTATTAGTTATGCAATGTGAAGTAATGCTTTGAGTTTGAAAGATGTGCAATGCAATGTAATCAATGATATGAATATAAACTACAAAAATCTATTTTTTACAATTCATTAGTTAAACTCTTTATTTTATTTGCTCTCTATATCTGTATGCTATGGAAATGCCTTTCAATTTAAAAAAAAATAGTTTTTCTCTTGTTCTACAATTTTTTACCTTTTTTTTTATATCCGATTTTTTCTTGATTTTTTCAAAAAATCCTGTACTTTTGGTTTGTTGATTTTTTCCCCAAAAGATTTTTGCTGCTATAATCAATATCTATTATGCCATTTTAATAGTACTACACTTGCAGATACTATTTAAGCCTGTGCACAAGAAACAATTATAAATAGAAAACTAAGATTTAAAAACACCCTATATATGAAATTAAAAAGGTTATCTATTAGGACACTCCCAATAGAAAGATATACTGCATTCCTGGAATGCAAACTAAATAAATTTTGATACGAGTACAACAAATGTGTACTTAGAAATTTGTCAAATTCTCTTAAGTATTCAATAGAAAATGGAGATAGATTACAACAGAAAGATAGGAATGTGCCTTGCATTGATTTACCAAAGAAAATACATGGCCATGAAAAAATTAATTTCAAAACAAGACTATATTCATGCTTTTCCAAAGTTCCAAATGGATTCACAAACCATATTATAAAATCTGATTATAGATACAAATTCGTAAAGTAGCCCAAATATTCAAGAACTTGCCATAGAGTAAGTAGAGACTAATGAGAACAAAGTCCATGAAATTGCAACTTATAGTGAAAGGAAATTCTAGATTTGGTGCCATGTTGACGCCTGGCTGATTTGAACCTTTGTAACTGCATATGTGCATATGAGAATGCGTCAACAGGATCTTTGAGTTTCATTTTCCCTCTCAAATTTTCCTTGTGAGACCTGGCTAATGTTGGGTCCACATGTGTATGGATTTTAAATGGCATTTCGGTCAAAACAGGGAAGCTCGTCCTAGAATATCGGGAGTCTACAAAAACCAGTGTTCCACGGGGACGTGTCCCCCCCAAAAATCCTCGCGTTTCCTAGAGTGGGATGTCTCAGAGACTTGGGGACTTGGGGGGGCATCCCCCCACCAGCCCACCACTAGTGCCACCATCCCACCACCAATGTCGTCTCCAAGACGCCGATAGGACTTTGAGGATGCTAAGGTGTCTTCAAGATGTCTATGGGACTCATAGTTGTCTCCAAGATGCATAATTCTTATACTTATACATCTTTTTATGTAATGTCCCCATTTTGGCCATACGCTCTTCTTTGACTGATAGCCTATTTCCGGAAATCCGTAGGTTGATCAAAAGTGAAATTAGGGTTTCCTTGCTTGGAGGTTTGTGGCATTTCTAGGTATTTACTATTTTTAGTAAATACTAATTTTGGCAAAGGGGTTCAAATTTGTCACCATTAAGTCTTGCTTCCAAATTTCAGCTTATGCTTCGTTGGTTTTGAGGTAAACTTACTATTTTTGGCGTTGGCTATTTTTAGTAAGTCTAATTTTGGCGCATCATCAGCTACTCAACTCTGTCATCTTGTTATCCATCGGGCCTCTGGCTATTTTGGGTTTGGTTTTCTCCTTGGACTGAGTTTCGAGACTTAGTCAATTTTCATGTCTTGAAGTTGTACCTCATGCCTAGGCTTGATGACTTCAAGTTGTTTTAAAGAAGGGGACATAAAGGGGTCAAGGGAGCATTTAATTATTTAATAAATGCTTTATTGTTGCAATATGAAATGGATGCCTAAAAGGGAAGTTGAATGATATTTTATTATTTCAAAAAGTAAAAGGCAAAAAGGTGGCGTCCCTTTTGGAAGTTGAAGTGATTCAACTTCTTGGAATTTGAAGAGTTCTTGTTGCTTCATTTGCCAACAAAAGCTTATATATTGCTGCTGTTTGAAGAGTTGATTATCCAATGTTTATGCTAATGTTATGTCAAAATGACAACTTGTTTAATACTTCGAGGGATGCTTACCTCCTAGTTCCAATCCAATTTCGTGTTTGAAAGACAACACCTAGTTGGTCTTATTGCTGCTTCTCAATCAGACTAGCAGATTGTGCTTCAAAGTTGGTGAATTTTGGTGAGAATTTCAGTTTTAATGTTGCTGATGTATACACAGCTGAAGGTGTTTTTCATTTACAGCTTTTGATGTGAATTTATTTTGGTTATGGGTATTTGATCCTTGCAATTCTATGCTAATGGCGATCATATTTGGAGAATTTCAGAATTTAATTCCAAGTATTTGATTTTTAGCAAGAGAAATCGCCCCTCTTGAGGGCCGTACCATCTTGAGAGTGCTTTGGGATTCGTGCAAAATAATATCATGAGTTTTGATGCAGTTTTGTGGTTTGAGTTTGGGCGCCTATCCTCCAAAGAGACTTTGCATTTCGTTTCATTCAATTCAGAGGTATATTGAAGGAGTTGTGATCATTTTTATGAGTTTGCTGTTTGTTGATAGACATTTCCAGATTGCAGATTTTTATATCAGACTTGTTAGTTTTTGATATAATGCTGGTTTGAGCTTCAATTCTTCATCTTATATCATTGTAAATGTTAGAGGAAGTGATACTCTAACTGTTTAATGTTCTTGGAAGATTATCTATTCTATTTGCAGTTGTTCTTATTCTTTGTAAAGCTAGTTAGTAGTACAACACTCTTCCTTTACTTGCTGCAATTTTATATCTGTTTTACACTCCCACAATTGAGTGGTTGAGTTTTAAAATAAACTTATATCTTGTTTGTAATTTCCCCCCACGTTATAAGTGGTTGTGTGGACAGTATTCCCCCCACGTTAATAAGTGGAAGAGTGGATTTAAAGGCTGGCTTGCTGCCTAATAATTGTTGTAAACTCACCCACTGAATAAGTGGAGTATTCCCACCACTCTGTGGATGCCCGCCGCAGCGGATGAATTGTTTTAATTGTAATCTTTTCCCCCCACTGTTTGGTGGTAGTGAGGAAATGCTTTTCATGGCTGGTTATCCGCCTATCAGTTTCTAGTTTTCAAATTCAACACTCCGTCATATGTTAGCACCTCGCCCTCAGTGGGATCTTGAGTGCACATTCTTGACGTTGAGTAGTTTTCATTTCAAGTTCAGATTTCTATTTGGAGCTAACGCTAACCGAGTTGATTAAGTGCTGGTTATGTGTGTTAATTCATCGAAAAAAATTGGTTAGCATATTTCAGTGGTATCAGAGCCAAGATCTTGCCATCCTGTGAATAAGACAGAGTCAATTGACAGATGAGTGATAGAGAAATCAGATTCTTCACCTAAGTTCAGTTTAGCTTTCAGAAGTTCTTAAGATGTTGCATTTTCTAAGGTCCAGGAATCGTGAGAAGTCAGATTTGATTGTGGCTTCGGAAGAATGTCAGTTCAAGAGGCAATGCGAACATGAGGCTGCCATACTCCGTAAACAATATCAGAGCATGACAGATGAGTTTAAGAACGATGTTTCATTTGACACGTTTTTGAATTGTGCAGTGATTCATGACCCTGGAAAGTTGGCTATGGTCAACTACATCAAAAAAATGATTAAAGAGGAAGTAGAAATTGCCATGGTTGAAGAATCAAGAAAGGAAGAAGCAAACGGATCTGTGTGTGGTTTGCAGCCCACAAGTAAGCAAATTGAAGAGAAAAATCAGTCAATTAGTGTTGAAGAAGACACAAGCAAGGTGCACATTTTGGTTCAAAATGAAAGTGGGCTTGATGAAGATACCTTGGCAAGTGAGGAGATTAAGTTAGAGTCCCGAAATACATCCCTAGACTTGCATGGGATGGGAAATAATGAAGATTATTATGGTAAGAAGATCATTACAGCAGTCTTGAGTCCTAATAAGGATTCAAGCTATGAAGATCTCGAGACAAATGGCTTCTCAAAAGATACTGGTGGAACAGTTGTGTGGGATAAGTACGTTGAAGAAGAGCAAGATGAAGCAAATACTAATGGTGTCTTTGAACCAGCCTATGACCATTACGAAAGTGAGGTTGTTGATGGTGATTCCGATGTGTTTTTATCTCCTCTTGTTGAAGATTTAGTGAAGGATAATTCTCTACTTTATGCTGAGCCAATTCCATATGAAGAATTATTGACAAGTGTCCAAGAAGACTTTTTTGGTATGTATGTGGGCACTAATGATAAAATCAGCAACACATCTACTCAAGATAATTTCATTGAAGAAAAGAATGACAAAATATTCAAAGCAACCAGCTTTGATGATTCTTTAATCCGATATAATGCTAGTGACTTGAGTGGTAGTGGGTTTGATTATCAAACTACATATGTGTAGAAAGTTATAGATGAAGATTTCAGTTCAAGTGGGTTGAGGAGTGACTCATTCAAAGAGTCAACAGTTCAAGAGGAGCATGATGATCTCTTTCCTATTGATCATTGCAATCAAACCTTTCACATTTGGGATCCGGGCGCGATGTCACCAAGGTATGATAAAGAACCGGAGTGGGATAAATTCCCCTTTGATCCTGATGAAGTTCAAAAATCAGTTTGCAATGCAAGTAATGAAGTGATCTTTGGAGGAGAAGTTGCAGCAATGGCTAATGAGAACGTGATTTCTTATGTTGAAGAGAAGAATGTTTTAAAATCAGCAAATGATTTGGATGCCTTTCAAAATTACGCACAAGAAGAGTATGAGAACTTGAAAGGTCAAGATAGAGGTACTAATTTGTTTGAAGAAGTTGTTGACAAGCCTTCGATTCAGGAGATATGCAGTGATAAGATTAGAAAGGAGGCTGATTTTGAAAATCATGTCAAGGAAAACAAATCAGAAAAATTGATGTTTGATGAGCATAGCTTCTTTGCTGATTGGGATCAAGGGCCTAAAGAGCTGCAAGTTTTGAAGGATAATTTATTGGTTTCAGAAGAGAAGATTGTTAAAGTGTTATCAAAATTTGATAACACATATCACTTCATTGCGGAACTTTGCTGGAAGTTTCAATTTGAAGAGAAACTAAATGGAGTTAAAGATGGAGACTCTCTTTCCAAGATGCAATCTATCAAAGAGGCATTGGAATCCATAAAGTCAGATTATTTGCATTTGCTCTCAGATAGGGATAATGCTATTAAGTTTGCAGAGGAGACCTATGATGCCTACCAAGAGAAGGAGGAGGAGGAAGAGATGGATAGGCTTTGCCTTGATTTTACCTTAGCTCATCATTCTTTATACAAAGCAGAAAATCATTCATCTATTGCAGCTACCCTTAAGGAACAAGAAGTTAATACAAGGATTATGGAGATCAAACAAATAGTTGAAGGAATAAATGAACTCCATAATGATGAAACATTGCGTAATGCCAAGATGATCCCATATGTTGATGGTGATTGGAAAGTACATCAAGAGTGTGAACTCTTGAGTTGGGAAGAGACTTTGCCACAAGAAGGAATGGTTTGCAGCTATGCGATAGATGTTTTAACGGATAATGAATGTAGTATTCAGCATGCTACACTTTGTGGGTCGGCAACTAATGGTGAGCATCCACAAGTTGAAAAAGATGAGTTTGAATTCTATGAAGACACCAACGAAAGGGATGAAGATAATATTTTTGAGAACAACAGTCCATTATCTTCACATGATTTGGATAATCATAAGGTGATAGATATTTTCTATGAAAGTGTGCCATGTTTTGTGAGTAGTAATCATCAAGGGCATTTTGATAATGAAAGCAGAAGTGGGATCAAGGATGAAGTATTCACATGGAAAGTGTGGACTCAAGGAGATTTCTTCAACATTGGCTTAAAGGTGTCAATAAAACAAGTCTTGGTAGTTGCTGGTCACTCCATTGCAGCAACAAAGAGTGAAGATTCCAAACTTATTACTCATGAAGTTTGGGAGAAAGTTGAACCTAAACAGGCAATTCACCTTCTTAACAATCTATCTCTTGGGTTGAGTGATGTTTTGGCTCACCCTAGTCCTTTGGGGAAATGGGAATTATGGACAACATTTGTTCTGTGCTCCATTGATGTTGATGTTTTCATGGATGGGCTACATGGGTTTATCAAAGAAGACACTAACTTCTTGAGTTTGCAAATTGCTTTGATTAACACTTGGAGAACTATGGTGTTCTCTTTTTGGTGCATTGGGGAACATTTCCAGTTGGGTATCCATGCTTGGGATCCTCAACATGGCTTGATGGAGATTGTTACAAGTGGAAAGAGGAATCATTGGAGAGATACGGGTTCAATTTTCAGATTCTTTGATGCTGTCCCCATCCTTATTAACCATTCGATGGTTCTTTTTGCACATCGACCGATGGATTGGGAAGATATATTGAACAAAGGATGTTTTTATTTTGGGTTGGAGTTCCTTGAGAGGATGTGTCCAGCCTTGGGCATGAGTTGTTGTGATATTATAGATGCTAATTTCCAGTTTTGCAGCAATCCTACAACCCCTTGCATGCTGATTTTCCTAAAATCAGACTTTGAGTGGTTCATTTCAGTTTTCATAGGCAGCTGGTACATTCATTTTTCCTCTTCACAACCTCTTTTTAGTGATGATTTTTGGCTTCAAAAGTGGGTAATAATGTTTCATAGTGATTCAGATCAGTATTGGATGGTGTTCAAGTTATGTTCTAGTGGCTTTCTTTGTACAATCTCTTGCACTAGTATTTGGGGCAGCGAACCTTTGCTTGATTTGGTTCAACTTTTTGAGACTTTGGGGGAGAGATTGGTGGAAGTTTTCAGAAATTTTCTTGAATATGTCAGCATTATTCAAAGGGGGTATTATACATCCTTGTGGAGTTTTGAGGATGCAGCTGCTATGACTTTGCAAAGAGTTGTTTTTTCCTTTGCAATTAGCTATGATGGACACACACTTGCTGTTGTGACTCGGTTTGTTACTTTGAGGAGTTATGTTGATGAGAATATTTTTGAGTTGCTTAAATTATTCTTCATTGTTCTCAGAATGGTGATTGACATTGACATTATAGATGGTAATTCCTCAGAGTTTATTGATCATGAGACGCTGCTAGATTTTGATTCAATTCCTTCCATGTTGTTCGACTTGAATTTCAGGCATGTTATCACTTTGAGGTTGCAGGGATGGTTAGTGCAGTTATGGTGCAATGATTTCATTTGTATGATCAGAGTAGAGCAGCATCAGCATGGTGGGGTTTTTCAGAGATGGACATGGGACCCCGGGATCCTATATGTTTGGTGGGATCAGTTTGGAGTGTTGTGGCATTGCTTGAGGATAAGCAATTTTGGGAAGGGCGGACTGTAATGTCCCCATTTTGGCCATACGCTCTTCTTTGACTGATAGCCTATTTACGGAAATCCGTAGGTTGATCATCAAAAGTGAAATTAGGGTTTCCTTTGCTTGGAGGTTTACATTTGTGGTATTTACTATTTTTAGTAAATACTAATTTTGCGCAGTTGGTTCAGCTTGTCGCCTTTCATTAAGTCTTGCTTCCCAAATACCGCTTCTCAAGTTATTTTGAGGTAAACTTACTATTTTGGCAAAGTGGCTATTTTAGTGTAAGTCTAATTTTAAGGCAAAGGGTACTCATCAAAGAGTCTAACTCAAGTCATCTTGTTATCCATCACCATGGCTTTGGGCTTGGTTTTCTCCTGGACTGAAGTTTTACTTAGTCAGATTTTCATGTCTTGTGTTGTAACTCTATGCCTAGGGCTTACGACTTCAAGTTGTTTTAAAGAAGGGGACATAAAGGGGGGTCATGAGCATTTAATTATTTAATAAATGCTTTATTGTTGCAATATGAAATGGATGCCTAAAGGGGAAGTTGAATGATATTTTATTATTTCAAAAGTAAAAGGCAAAAAGGTGGCGTCCTTTTTGGAAGTTGAAGTGATTCAACTTCTTGGAATTTGAAGAGTTCTTGTTGCTTCATTTGCCAACAAAAGCTTATATATTGCTGCTGTTTGAAGAGCTGATTATCCAATGTTTGGCAAGCATTGCTATGGCTTCTTGGCCAAAATGACAACTTGTTTAATACTTCAGAGGGATGCTTACCTCCTAGTTCCAACTAGTTCTGGTTTGAAAGACACACCTAAAGGGTCTTTATTGCTGCTTCAACTCCATTCTTCAGTAGATTGTGCTTCAAAGTTGGTGAATTTTGGTGAAAATTTCAGTTTTAATGTTGCTAGTGTATACACAGCTGAAGGTGTTTTTCATTTACAGCTTTTGATGTGAATTTATTTTGGTTATGGGTATTTGATCCTTGCAATTCTATGCTAATGGCGATCATATTTGGAGAATTTCAGCATTTAATTCCAAGTATTTGATTTTTAGCAAGAGAAATCGCCCCTCTTGAGGGCCGTACCATCTTGAGAGTGCTTTGGGATTCGTGCAAAATAATATCACGAGTTTTGATGCAGTTTTGTGGTTTGAGTTTGGGCGCCTATCCTCCAAAGAGACTTTGCATTTCGTTTCATTCAATTCAGAGGTATATTGAAGGAGTTGTGATCATTTTTATGAGTTTGCTGTTTGCTGATAGACATTTCCAGATTGCAGATTTTTAGATCAGACTTGTTAGTTTTTGATATAATGCTGGTTTGAGCTTCAATTCTTCATCTTATATCATTGTAAATGTTAGAGGAAGTAATACTCTAACTGTTTAATGTTCTTGGAAGATTATCTATTCTATTTGCAGCTGTTCTTATTCTTTGTAAAGCTAGTTAGTAGTACTAACAGCTCTTCCTTTACTTGCTGCAATTTTATATCTGTTTTACACTCCAACAATTGAGTGGTTGAGTTTTAGAATAAACTTATATCTTGTTTGTAATTTCCCCCCACGTTATAAGTGGTTGTGTGGAGAGTATTCCCACGCACAAGTGGAAGAGCGGATTTAAAGCGTACGGGCTTGCTTCGCCTAATACCTTGTTGTAAACTCACCCAATCTAATATGAGTATTCCACACTCAGGATGCTCACCGCAGCGATGAATTTGTTTTAATTGTAATCTTTTCCCCACCGCTGCGGTGGCGGAGTGAAATGCTTTCATGGTCAGTTATCCTCACTTATCGCTTTTAGTTTTCAATTCAACACTACTATATGTTAGCACCTCGCCTCAGTGGGATCTTGAGTGCACATTCTTGACGTTGAGTTGTTTTATTTTAAGTTCAGATTTCAGCATTTGGAGCTAACGCTTAACCGGAAGTTGATTAAGTGTCGGGTTATGTGTGTTAATTCAATTTAAAAATTGGTTATATATTTCATTTTATAACTATTTTTTCAAGTACTATATGTATTCAGCACTCTTGTTTCGCCTGTAATTCTGTCACTTCCCAAACTTAGACCCCCCGTCCCCGTCCCCGAAACCCCGTGGAACACTGACAAAAACTCATGCCTAAATAGTGGGTTGTACAACATGTCTTGGAGGACTGACCTTGAGAATTTAGGAAGTTGCTTACCAAGATGCTCAAATGCTAGGGGAAATTGAGGAAATGTGAATTAGAGTACAAGGATTCCAAGGAGGTGAGAAGAGGAAGAGAGGAAGCAATTGGGGATTTGGTAAAAGACATACTTGTATCAATGATGTGAAGGAAATAGAAGAGAGGATAGTCCATCGGTACTTGGGAATTGGGGTTTCGAGATATTGAATGCCTTTTAGGTATGATGCTAGGGGAACATTTGTAGGTCTCCGAAAGAACAATAAACACTAGGGTTTGGGGTTTGGGCGTATGGAGTGGAAGTGGTTGGTGATTGGGGAAAAGACATACTTGTACCAACAATGTAAAGGAAAGAGATGAGGAGAGGATAACCAATTGGGAATTGGGAATTGGGAATTTAGTTTCCGAGATCCACATCCCTTTTAGGTATGATGGTAGGAAAATGTCTTTAAGTCTATAAAAGGGCAACATATACTAGGGTTTGGGTTTGGGCATACTTCTTATATGGTGCAATTTTTAGTACAAGGTAGGAAATATTTTGAAAGTTAGAAAGTTGACTTCAAAATGGAGGTAGTGATTGGGACTTTGGAACACCATATAGCAATTTTGCATTTGAGGTATGAAGGTATTGTGAATCTCGAAAGTTTGAAAGGAAAGGTGTGAAGAGAAGTAGGGATTGTAAATCGGGAAGGTCGCATACCTCATACAAAATTTGGAACAAGGAAGGATGGTGAGGAAAACCCCAAGTTTGAAGAAATCACAAACACCATGATGGGGTTTGGGTTTCGAGAATACCAAGTGAAAGTTACATTTTGGGGAGGAAGGGATGTAGAAGTCTAAAACCCTACAAATGGAGTGGAAGTGGTTAGGGATTGGAGATTGGATTTGCAAGATACCATATACCTTTCAAGTGTGACAATAGCAAAAAGTTTGTAGGTCCAAGCTCGACTATGTTAAACAAGTGGGATGAAATGGAGAAAAGGGTGTTAGGATAAAAATAGTTGAAGTACAAAAAATTGGGACTAGGGAATTAGAGGAAAAATGATGACAATCATGGATCATGAACGTTGGATACTACATACTTGTTAGGGAAAGTGGTAGCAATAAGTCTGCAAGTCTAGGATTGATGAGGTAAAAAGCAAGAAATTGGGTTTCAAGGAATTTAAGGATAGGCAAATAAATAGAATGAAACCTAATAATTTGGCGGAACAACAATGAAAGGGATTGGGAAAGTGGGGATAGAGATCCTTACTTGCCAAAAGGAAAAACAAGACAAAATGACATGTCAGAAAGGAAAACTCAAAAAGCTTGAAATGTGGGGAAAACTAGGAAGGCATGCCATTAGGCAAAACCTTGAAACTTCAACAAATAGGAGAACACATGGTTGCGGGGAGTTGAATGTAGGTATGAAGGTAAGGGGAACCCAAAACCCTACCCAAAGCCATAAAATGACACAGAGATCCCTATACTTGGAAATTTTTTGAATATTTGAGATTTTAGGCACTTTACAAAAACATGGGGGAAGGTTAAGTACAACATTTAGGTACAATCTGGTCAATGGGGCCCATTATAGACTTCTTTGATAAACAATTGAAAATTTATTTAAAAGTTTGGGCTAGCTAAGACAAGAGCAAGTTTGATATCCATAAAAGATCTTGCTGGTTCACCATCCTAGTTAATATTTGCCCCTCAAGAATTTTAGAAAATAGCCTTTGTCTCTTCAAGAAAGTTCGAGACAAACCTTGTTTTGGTGCTTAGAGTTGTTAGTCCCTAAATCCTTAAAGGTAAGTTTCCTCTAAGCGCCAAGGGTGTCAAACTCTTAATGAAAGACTTCACACTTATGTTCAGGTAGGGCAACCTTAGATCAATTTACAGAGGTGAGTATGTCCTCCTTTACTTGGGGCTCTAGTAGATGAGTTTGTTGGCTAAATACTCAGAAAAAAGGGGACATTACACCTTGACTTGTGTAGGATTTGATGTTGCTTGTGCAACAAAAGATTGTTGCTCATGGAATTTAACATTGCTATGAGAGCCAGTGTGATGATGATGACACCACTTATCAGCTTGTTTCTTCTTTTTGCATTTGTCTCTATTTGTCATAGACAATGTTGAGGATTTGGAATTTAGCGTAGATGGTTTGGAGTTTTGTGGATGCTTTGATCCATAGTTGTTTTGCTTCTATGTGAATTGCTTTGGAGCAAAGTCTTGCAAAAATTTGTTCTTTCATGAGGCGATTTTTCTTAAGTTTGGCTTTGGGTTCAATCTTGGACATTGCAGAACATTGACCCAAGGTATTAGAAAATAGGAGCTCCTTTTTGGTGCAAATATAAGTCAATGCCACTAATGTATTTGAGCACTTTGTGTTGCTCAAGAGTGTCCTTGTGCAGACAAGCAAAGTAGTCATGAAACCTAGGTGTATTCTTCAATTATTTTCTTCTAACATTGTCACGACTATTAGAACTTTATGCCTTCTTCCTCGTAGTGTTTGTGGGGGCAGTATTCTTCTTGTAGAGTGAAGAGAAAAGAATCCCAAGTTTGGAGGGGATTGAGATCCCTCTTGTGTTGCACCCCATGTATTTGTCACTAATGGGATAGTAAAATGGACATATTCAATGCAGCAAAAGAAACCTTCTCTGTATCACTAAATTTGTTGATAGAGAAGTAAATCTTGAGTTGTCAAATCCAGTTATCCAATGCTAAGGTGTCAAATTTTCCTTAAAACATTTGTATATCTAGACTGACTTATACTTTGAGTGCGCTTTGATGTTGATTAGGTGGGTGAACATGCTGTTTTGTGGTATGTTGTGGTGTGGGGCCAAGTTGAACCATGAGCTGATAGAATTCCCTAAAGAGCTCTTGATGTTGTGCCTCAAGAGCATCTAGAATCATCTTGTTTGGAGATATTTCAAACAAATGTTTCTAGCCATTAGCCAGCTTGCTCTTGTGATTGTGTTTTTATTCTTTGAACTTTGAAGTTAAACCAAGTGGTCAACCTTCCATTGTCTTGCTCACATTTGAGAAGGCATGTGCAAAACACTGTTTTGATACCAATGATCTAGATCCCAGGTGGTTTGGGGGAGAATTCTATTCTTTGGCTAGTGAAAAATAGCATTAGAGAACATGCAATGGAAAAATAAATGTAAAATCAACCGAAAAATATTCAAACATGGAAGACTAGCTATTGGTGCTCCATTTGTTTGATGAAAGAATATATAGGGCACAAAATAGATGTATATAGACAACGAGGGTAAGAATAAATATTTTTGTGACTATAAAGTGTTGAACACATTAAACCGGTTGCCCTAGACTTCTATATCTCTAATTCCTTGGTGTCAAATGCCCAACTCTTTATGTGTTAAATACATTTACATGAATGTTACAAGAAGGCAGTTATAAGAAGGGTTCACATTCAATAGCTACTAATGATTGACCTTTGAATTGCTAACAGTTAGGTTGTTGATAGTTGACCATCAACATATGTGATCTTTAGATGTGGCTGTCTACAAGAGCCATGTGTGCATAGTTAAAGACTATGCAAATAGTTGTTGCATGTTGTGTGTAGCAGTGCACTATGCAAGTTTTGTTAGGTGATGCATGAAGTTATGTAGGTTCATGTGTGGTAGTACAAAAGACGACTAATGCTTGCATAGCTACACACAAATTGTCTAAGATCTATAAGCATTGATGTTTGAAGGGAACTAGAGAAGCAATCTCTAAGTAATAAAATGCAAAAAATGGATCTAAGCTTGTGTATAAACCAAGTTTGAAGATACATTCGAGATAATGGGTTTGGGTGGTAAATTTAGCTTGAACAATGCACGAAGGGGACATTTGTTTGCACCCAATCATATGCTGAAACATATTCATTTAAACCCTCTTAACTCGAGCCCTATCACAAGATCCCAAGCTAGGGCCCCCAAATCTCAGAACTATACATCAGCATGGACTTAATCATTGTTTTGAAGAGGCATATCTTCAAAGGGATATCTTGGAAATTTAATGGCTAGAACTTTCCGTTGTGTAACCTTAATATGAAAGATGTTGTGGACAAAGATCACTGGCTGTTGTGTTAGGAATGAAGCGATTGGTTATGGTGGAAGAAGATGTAATATGCTGCCTTGTTTTGCCTTGGTTTTTTTTTCGTGTTATTGGATTGTGTTTTTGTAATGGTTTTGATAGTTTGGAATGGAAATAAAGTGCAGAAATAACAATAACTTGCAACAATAACATACTCAGAAATGTCACAGTTTTCCAATGTGTCATGTCCCCGAAATAGAACATCAAAATATAAAAAAAATAACTAAACATTGAAATACCAATAAATAAATAAAATAGATAAATGATTAAAATACGAAATATTGAAATACAAAGGATCGATAATCAAATAAAATATATATTATTATTTATTACAATTATCATAAGAATCGGAATTACAGTTATCAAATATAAACATTATAAATATTAAAATAATAAATTCAATCTAAAGATATCATTATAATTATAATTATGTGGGATAGTATTATAATTATAATTATAATGCAATTGTAAAAAAAAATAAAAAATATAGAAAATTAATATTTTATGATTATGTTTTAAATAAATAAATAGTAATCAAATCATTAGTAAAATTTAGCGATTTGCATTCTCATTAAAACCAGCGATTACTACAAAGGAAGCGATTCACTTAATAGAGGCTAGTTAAGGCATCGGTCAACCAAGGTCAGCAAGTAACACTTCCCAAGCAAGGGGGGGTATAAAGAAAAGATGTGACTTCAAACCTTATCGGGTATTTAAATTAAGTCAATTCCAAAGCAAAGGAGGGGAATTTAAGGAATGATTTCTGAGATAGAGAGCAGATATGAGATTTAAAGATAAAATATGCAGACTTGAAAGAGGAGACTTTATCATCACTGACGGGAGGAAGGCAAGAGATGTCGGCAGGTTGCTGGCTATAGTAGTCTGCAGATCTCTAGTATGTATTGTTTATTATGAGAAAAGGTAGAGAATGATGATGTAGGTAATGTTGATGTATTACGATATTTATAATATCTTTGTCTTGGAAATTATAAAATAATGATAGGGAATTATAGGTAATTAAATAATGGTTTATATATAATGCTTGTGAATATATTTAAATATATTATGATTTATGAATATATTTAAATATATAATGATGGATGAATATATTGAGAAATTAAATGACATGATAATAAGTCATTGATATGTATATATATATATATATATATGTATATATATATATATATATATATATATATATATATGTATTGTGATTCATATATACATCATAGGTGATTGACCAACATAATGTATACATATATAAATAAATATTATTTACGATTATCCAATAATGATGCTTGTAGCAATTATTGAACCTTATAAGCAATTATGATTCTTTGATATACGAAGGGAAAACGATTTATTTGATTCATACTAATGATATATTCTAAGTGTTAAGGACAGACGGTTCAATTAAGAGGAGAATGAGATCAGGATTTCAGATATCCTTGTCAGTATAGCAGCTGCCAGATAAGTATGAGATATTATATTATTCTTGTAGTATGTTATATTTTACTATGATATGCAATTAAATATATTATTAGTCATGGGTAACAACTCTATATCGGAGTTATCAATTGTTGCTAAAATATGAATAATGGATCTGTAACACTGATTTGATATGTAAGAACAGAATGTGTCTACATTATGGATGTTATTTGTCAAAGCCACAATAATGTTGGTTACAGCAATTATCGTGTCTTATTGAGCTATTATGACTTTACCTTGAAGAATAGACTTTGGGCTCAATCTCCCTTTCCCTAACACTCAATAGGGAGAGGATGGTTGTGGAGGGAAAGGTTGGTAAGTCGATCCCATGTTGATGTCCCAAGATGGTAATAAGACTTGAGGGAATCCACTTGGAGATTGGTCATGCGCCCTTTGCACTATAAGGCGTCCCTCCTCCAATGAGGTTAGGAAAGAAGAGCTAAGGCAAAGATCTATTCCGATCAAGAGTAATAAGTCATATCAGTTTATGATGTGTTTATGCACTAGCTGATAATGCATCTGCCTCATCCTTAAAATGTTCAATCTAGAATTGTGCATGGGAAAAATTAGGTGTTGGTAAATAAATTTCTTAATCTTAACTTGTGCATTTTATGTCTCTAATAAGGGGACATTACACAATGTTGCAACAAGCAGAAAATTCCAGATTTGTATTACAATCACAATATCGAGTTTTTATCAATTACATCAGCAATCCAGTTCATAAAATACCATTACATATCTAGAACCAACATACCTAGAAATAATTTGCAATTTTGACAAGGGGTTGTAGTTGAAACCAATGAACTAGAAGTGGAAAGATGATGGATTATGACCTCCGTAAATTGTTGTCTCCACTCCTTGAGAAGTTGTTGAGTGTCCCTCAACCCTAGGCGCCACAAATGTAGCAATGAACAACTCAAACCCTTAGTGCCCTCCTTGCAAACCCACACACGGTCCTTGAAATGGTACGGCCAGCTTGAGCAATGGTACGACCAGCAAAATGGGTTTACAACAAGGATACACCAAATACCTTCCTTCAATCCATCTCGATGAATGAACTCTGAAATACGAAGCCCCAATGACTGTGGAAAAGGAAGAAATGAACACCAATGTAGCCTGGCTGTGATCTCTATATGAAACCACCACAATATTCTCCAAACTGTATCTCTCAACAACATAGAGAATGTTGCTTGCAAGGGATTTCATCCTTACAAACCTTGAGAAGAACAAACTCCAAGAACAAGAGCAAAACCAACATTTAATCCAGCATAAGGGAAGAATGAGCTCCAAAAGTCCTTATATAGCTCCCTTAAAACCCCACGACCCCCTTGGGGAAATAAAACAATTTACTTTTGAATTAAAACATTCCCTTATGACTCCCTTTAGGTGCCCAACTTTAAGCTATAACAATATTCACTTTATAATTTCCCTTTATGTCTCCCATGGTCCCTTTTAATAAACTGACTTCATAAAATAACACAAGTCAAATATTTAATTTAACTTTAATAACTTTATATTATTTAAAATAATTGCACTAGACCATATAAAGATTAGAATATGGATATCAACTGTTGTCACCGATACTACTAAAAATAGCATGATTGACAGCTGGCTCCATCGGTGTGTAAAGTCCCTGACCCAAAATGTGCAATTTGTGCAATTGTTTTGTTTTGATTGATTTGTTTGTCACAAATATAGAATAAATATATGCAACTGCGAGCATTCAATTAATAGCACGCATAGGAAATGATATCGTTCAATACATCAGAATTTCATGGAATTTCAATAGTATGACACATACTAATTACAAGCATAAGGACCACAATTTGTAATAATTCTTTAAAATCAACTTGAACTCACAAAACTCTTTCTAATACACTAGCTACACATAGAACTAACTGAGCAACAATAACAGTAGGCTGAATGCCAATTTTCTGTGTATAACTTTGTTTGAAAATCATTAACAGCAGTTCAAATATTTGTTTGCCACAATACTTAGTAGTTACAGTGATACATTGGACAAGACTCTCAGCTACAGATTGACCAATAAGTAGAGATATTAGTCAGATGGAAACAGAGCTAAGAAACACATCTTTTGGGCATTCAAGTTTATATTAATGACTCGTTTTACATACAACGACTGAGACTCTCCTATTTGCAGCTACAACAATATATAGCATAAGTTAAGGTAATGACAAAATGCTCAGACCTGGTGGTTTATTTGACTCCAACTCAAGAATTAGAAACGACCATAGTAGCTAACGGAAGTGATGCTCTCATTGTTTCAGTCGAATCACCTAAAGAATGGGTCGCCTAGCTTAAAGGAATGCACACACCTTCTCCCAAGATTCTCAAGACGTCTTTGCAAGCACAAAAGGCTGGAAAAATATGGCAAACTGAACCAGGAAGAACACGTCTCTTTTGTTTTGCTCTTTCTCTTCAAAAACCCACAACCTTTGTGGTGTCTTCTACCTATAGTTGTTGTGCCCAAAGGTGTCTCACAAGCCACACCCTCCAAAAATGCAGTAAGAACTATCAAGTTCGGTTTTCATGAAGCTGCATAGTCCAGCGAACAAATAATCACAAAAATGTGAAGTCCATTTTTTCAAATCTCACCAAATCGACTTTACACAATGAGGATCCTTTTCTTCCCAAAAATCTGAAACGACTCCAACTAGGGATGGTGTTTCACACCCGAACCTAGATTGTAAGGGTCCCAAACCCTACACCGAGCAGCTCGACCATTTCTTCCCGTGAAAACATATGCATTCAAAAAGTATCCATCAAAATGAGCATTACTTTAGTTATATTTTCCATCCAAATCATAAAGTGACATTTTTTAAATTATTCACTTTTAAAAAATATTCATCAACTCACTTTATAGCATTTCACATGCTCACTTTACTAAAGTGATTTAATTAATTACTTATATTGCCCTTTAAAAGATTAACTTCAACCTTAGGTAATTAATGAGTAATTAAATAAATGATTCCTTGTTTTCAACGCTTGCCTTTGGGAATTAAAAAGGAAAGGCGGCATCCTGAGTGGCTAATGACAAGGGGACATTACAGTCCTCCCTTCCCGAGATTGCTTGCCCTCAAGCAATTGCAAATTGGGATGCTGTAAAATATGCTCTTGCTCCCAAGTTGTGTCCTTGGCTGGCAAATCTCTCCATCTCACCAAATACTCTTTCACCGCCTTGTTCCTCAACCTCTTCTCTCGAGTGTCTACAATCTCCTCAGGGACTAGGACCAAATGTCCCTCCTCATCCAATGGTGGAAGCTCTGAAGAAGAAGTAACTTGCTGACCTAGTGCCTTTTTAAGGCATGAAACATGAAATACATTATGAATCTTGCTGCTCTCTGGCAAGTCCAACTCATATGCTACCTCTCCGACCCGCCTGATAATCCTATAAGGTCCATAGAATCTGGGCTTGAGCTTCTCCGCTCCGCTCTTCTTAAGAGAAGATTGTCTATAGGGCTGCAAGTGAAGGTATATCAAATCACTGACCTCAAAACTGCACTCAACCCTACGTCTATCAGCATATGTCTTTTGCTGATTTTGTGCCACCTACAAGTTATCTTTGAGCACCCTCAAGATATCCTGACTTTCCTAAATCCAATCCTTGGCTTTGGGAGCCCTGCTCTCACCAAAAGCCATCTCCATGAATGAAGGTGCATCATATCTGTACAAAGCTCGGAAAGGAATCATCCCAATGGGCATATGATAAGTGGTAATATAACAATACTCTCCCAAGTGCAACCACTTAATCCATGCCCACTGCTTCCCTGCAATGTAGTTGCGCAAGTACCCCTCAATCCACTTGTTCACAATCTCTGTCTATCCATCTATCCGAGGGTGATAACTCGTGCTTGGAGTCAACTCAGTACCTGCCAACCTAAACAGCTCTTGCCAAAATGCACTCATGAATCGACTATCCCTGTCATTGACTATGTATCGGGGTAGCCCATGCTATTTGAAAATCTCCCTGAAAAATAACTCAGCCACTTGTGGAGCCCTATGCTTTGTCGGAATATCAAAGAAGTGAGCGTACTTAGTCAACCGATCCACCACCACAAAAATACTATCTCTCCCATGCGCCTTAGGTAGACCTGTGATGAAGTCCATAGAAATGCTCTCCCATTTCTGCTCTGGGATAGGTAATGGTTGTAGCAATATGGCTAGATGTGTATGCTCTGACTTGTTCTGCTGACAAGTCACACACTCTCTGACATGTCTCGATACATCATCTTTGAGGCCCTTCCATGAGAACCTCTCTCTGACTTGTCTATAAGTTTTGAAATAGCTCTGATGGCCTGCTAAAGGAGTATCATGAGATGCCTGCAATATCTTCTCCTTTAGTCTAGACTCTGGCACCAAGTAAATCCTATCCTTTTAGTAAATCACATTATCCACAACTCGGTACCTGTCATCCTGAATCAGTCCATCCATCAACTCACAAGCAAACTTGTTCTTGGAGTACTCCACCAAGAGGGACTTCCAATCTACAGAAATCTCTAAAAGTGAGCAAGCTAGAAGGTCTCCTGGAAAGGGCATCCACCACAACATTCTTCCACTTCACATACTCTATATCAAGTCATATGCCTATATCTTGTTGACTCACTTCTGCTGTCTCTCATTGAAATCCCTTTGCTCCAAGAAGTATCTGAGACTATTGTGGTCGGTCCTCACCACAAACTTCCCTCCAACTAGATACTGATTGAATTTCGCCAAAGAATGCATAATGGTGAGCATCTCCTTATCGTAGATGGAGTATATTCTCTTTGGTCCCCTCAACTTACGACTTTCAAAAGCTATGGGGTGCTTGTTCTGCATCGACATTGCTCCTATGCCCTCACCCAAGGCATCACACTCAAGAACAAATGACTGTGTGAAATATGGAAGCGCCAATACTAGACAACTACTCATCACCTCCTTGAGCTTATCAAAAGCTTGTTGTGGCTCCTCTGACCAACCTCTCTTGGTCAAATCTGTCAAAGGTGCCCCGCAATTGTGAAAATCCCCTCACAAACCGCCTGTAATAACTGCACAATCTAAAAAATCCTCGAAAATCTGTGAGTGTCCTAGGTGGTGGCCAATCAAGTATTTCCTGTATCTTCTCCTGATGGATCTGCACTCCGTTTGCACTGATCACATGCCCCAAATACAATATCTCTCTAAGGCCAAACTCACATTTTGAAGCCTTAGCATAGAGTGATTGCTCCTACATGATAGTCAAGATTTCATCAAGCTACCTCAAATGCTCCTCCCAAGTCTTGATGTATATGAGCAAGTCATCAAAGAACACCAATAAAAATTTACGCAACTGCTTATTGAATATATGATTCATGCAAGACTGAAATGTGGCAGGTGCGTTTGTCAAACCAAATGGCATGACCAAGAACTCATAGTCCCCATAGTGACAACGGAATACTGTTTTGTGTATGTCCTGCTCTCTGACTTTGATCTGATGGTACCCTGAACGAAGATCAATCTTCGAAAAGTACACTGCCCCATGAAGTTCATCCAACAACTCATCTATCCTGGGTATGGGGTATGTTGGTGTAATTAAATGTCTTGTACCTTGTCCTAGGTCATGATTACACCTTAGTTAAGTTTACTTAGGGACCACATAGGAGGTTGTTGGAGATTTTCCACCTTTGGTGGACTTGACATGTCATTACCACATCACTTCCACCTTTTGTGGACACGGCATGTGCATTATCTCTCCACCTTTTGTGGGAGATCCACCTTTGTGGTGATTATCACATTATCCCTCCCACTTTAGGTGGAGGATAACTTTTCATTGTTGTTCATGTCATAAGATTACGACACTTGTCATAATCTTATGCCTCCTATGTTCTCACCTTGGCTATATAACCAAGGGGTCTCCTATATACATTTGGACCATTATTCATATTATTGACATTGAATATAGTTTATTCTTGTTTCTATCTCTCTTTTGTGCTTTCTATTAGGCCTTTAGATCTTGGTGGCTACCTCATAGCCATTCTTACATGGTATCGAGCTTTTAGAGTGCCTTTAGTTAGTCATTTGGAGAGATTCTTAGAGGGTTCCATTTTTGGCCTTGTGTTGCAGGTGCATTTTGGGAGCTTGTTGCATCAGATATGAGCTTGCCATTGCGTCTGGAGTGTCCGAGATAGTCAGATTTGCCTTTTGTTTCGTCTCAGTTGGACATTGGAGGCCAAATCTGCAAAGGGTTGAAGATTGGAGGTGGTTGCCAGATCCAGGAGGTAGCTACCACTTCGGAGTATTTTCAACCGAAAAGGACATCACCATTGCATCCAGAAGGGCCAAAAACCCATAAATCGACTGCCAAATCGTTTGAATCGGAGTAAGTTGCTCTCGGAGGCAAAAAAAATTTAGCAGGCGGGCCGTACGGCCCTACCTGCGCAGGTACGATTTTTCAATTAAAAAATAAAATAATTTTTTTTAATTTTCTGAGAATTTTTTAAGTTAAATCTTTTAAAAAATTCCAATTTTTTTGGTAAAATTTCTACAAAAAAACATATATAAAATTTAAAAGGGTTTTAACGCCCAAGGAGCAATGCTATCGACGAAGTACCCCGCCGCGGTTGGCCCTCAAGGTTCAAGGAGGGGGATCGAAGGCGGGCGCCGGCAGACGACACCTCACCTACCGCTCGACAGGCGGGGACCGTCCCCCCGCAGCACTTTTGAATTCGACTTTTCAAAAAGTTTTAATAAAGCGGAAGCGACGGAAAAGTTTTTTATAAATAAAGTTTTAAGCGAATTTATTTGAAAATATATATATATATTTTCTTTATTAAGTATTTAATAAAGTTTTTTTCATAAAAAATAAACAAATGTTTTTCTTTTATTTTAATAAAGTTTTTTCATAAAAACAAAATAATTTTTCTTTATTATTTTAATAATAAAGTTTTTTTTCATAAATAATGTTTTTAAAATGAACTTTTTAAAAGTATTTTTAAAAAACAAATCATGCATTAATAAGCAAAATTGGAGAAATTATTTTGCCTCTCGATCGAGCCTTGTCTTCGACCATTTATTCCTCTAATCGGCAGTCAATGGGGGTCAGTTGCTCCTACCGACATCCACCTTGAGGGATTTCTTCACGGTCTTCAGCTTCGAGGCATCTTGGGTGGCTACCTTCATAGCCAATTCTTACATGGTATCAGAGCCAAAGAAGAGAGACAAGGTAGCCCCCCCTCAATGTACAATGATCACCCATGGAAGATGCTCGAGAAGGAATGAAGAAGCTGCTCCAAAACTGTCGAACAACGTTCCTCCCCTTAGGAAGAAACAGTACCAAAGGTGGATGAATGAAGTCTCATCAAAACCACAAGGAGAGAACCAACAATCTACTCCTCCACAACAAAGCTCATCAACATCATCTTCTTCAAAGAAGTACAACTATTCAAGCAAGAGGGAGCAACCAACATGTGCATATTGCAAAAGGATTGGTCATGAAGAGCATCGTTGTCATGTTAAGCAAATTGATGAGTTGAAACATATCCTTAAGAAGAACAACATCAACTTGCCAGCTGCATATCAAGAGAAGGAATCATCTCCTTCCTCTTCTTCTAAGGGAAAAGGTACAACTCTCATGGCAACAACATCAAGCTCATCTCCTTCTTCATCATCTCAACATGAGAAACATAAGGGGCAAGTATTTCTTGCAGTTGCAGATTCCAATTCAGATAGGTGGATCCTTGATTCAGGAGCTTCACAACATATGACTTCATCCAAGGATATGTACTCTTCATTTGATTCTTGTTCATCACCACCCATTTTGATGGCCAACAACACTTCTTTGGAAGTTTGTGGGAAGGGTTCTATTGACATTGACGGTGGAGCATTTAATGATGTTCTATGTGTGCCTACTTTGTCAAGGAACATCCTTTCCATCTATCAGATTACACATAGTGGTACAGGAAAGAGTGTAGAGTTCACACCAGATTCTGTCATTGTTCGGGATTTGCATAGCAGAGCTCTTGTTGCAATTGGGGAGGTTGATAATCGTTCTCGGTTCTACACCTTCTCATATTTTGCTCCTATTGATGATTCAGTTCACCCTAGTGTGGACACACTTGAGGAGATTGAGTATGGTTACTTGAATCTTGGAGTGCTTTCTACTCCTGAGGTTCTTGAACCTATTGTTGATACTTCATCTCCTACATTCACTGATGTACCTGATGATACTTGTGTTCCGACAGTTTCAGTGCCTTGTGATTCAATGCAACAGTGCATACCTTGTCTTCCAGTAGCAGCTTCATGGGATGACTACTTGTCAGACATTAGCAGTTTGTTTGTGGAGTCCTACATTGCAGATTTGGGAGACACATTTGATTACTTACATCTTCTCTTTGATGAAGGTGATTCTTCTTCAGTTGTTGTGAGGGAACACTTTGACCCTCCTCTACATGATCAGTCTTTCGAGGTTGATGTGATTGTGGATGCATCTATACAACACTTGGAGGAGGCCACTTTCTCTTTTGAGGAGACATCGTCTTTGGAGTATGTTCTACCTTCATCCTTGCTAGATCTTGAGTTGTCTTTTTCAGCAGATGAGAGTGTTGTTGCACAGGGGTTCTCACAGGTTCCAGGAGGTGACTCCATTGCAGCTTCACATGGTTTGGGAAAGGCATCTTTCAGCATCAACACAGGGACATTTGAGCAGATTTCAAAGACTTCTTACACTTTGAGGGTTCTTCCTTCTTCACTTGTGGATTGGGGAGACTTCATTCATCCACCTTTGGTACTGTTTCTTCCTAAGGGGAGGAATGTTGTTCGACAGTTTTGTAGCAGCTTCTTCATTCCTTCTCGAGCATCTTCCATGGGTGATCATTGTACATTGAGGGGGGGCTACCTTGTCTCTCTTCTTCTCTTGTATGGGGGGGACTTTTTCCTCACATGGGGTTTTTTCCTTCTCATGCCATATTCATAGGCTTTTGTATTTCATCTCTCTTTTGGGGGTAGTTTTTTCCCATTGGGTTTTTCTATCTTTACTCCACTTGTAAGAGAGCATTGCATTTGTACATGGGTACCTAACATGGCCTAATAGTCGGGACCCATCTTGCATTATTTTCCTTTTGTGTACATTCTCCCTAAGTTGCACTTAAGGGGAGGTGTTGGTGTAATTAAATGTTTTGTACCTTGTCCTAGGTCATGATTACACCTTAGTTAAGTTTACTTAGGGACCACATAGGAGGTTGTTGGAGATTTTCCACCTTTGGTGGACTTGACATGTCATTACCACATCACTTCCACCTTTTGTGGACACATCATGATTATCTCTCAACCTTTTACAGATCCACCTTTTGTGGTGATTATCACATTATCCCTTCCCACTTTAGGTGGAGTGATAACTTTCATTGTTGTCTCATGTCATAAGATTACGACACTTGTCATAATCTTATGCCCTCCTATGTTCTCACCTTGGCTATATAACCAAGGGGTCTCCTATGTACATTTGGACCATTATCTCATATTATTGACATTGAATACAGTTTATTCTTGTCATATTCTATCTCTCTCTTTTGTGCTTTCTATTAGGCCTCTAGATCTTGGGTGGCTACCTTCATAGCCAATTCTTACAGGGTACCTGTTCTTAATGGTTTTCTTATTCAGAGCTCGGTAGTCAATACACATCCTCATTGTCCCATCCTTCTTCACTAGAACCACTAAAGAAGTGAAGGGACTAGAGCTCGGTCATATATGTCCCAACTCAAGCAATTCCTTGATTGCGATCTCATCCTTAAATTTCTTAGGATGACGATAGGGGGTGGTAATTACTGGTTTGGCCCCCTCCTCCAACTCAATGGTGTGCACAAATTCGTGATCGAGTGGCCTCCTTGGAGGTATCTCTCCAAACACCCTGTCATGCTTACCCAATAACTCTTGTATGTCAACACGATATGGCTGTCCTGAATCTGGAGTCTCCTTAGTGGTAATCAAACACTCTGTTGCCTACGCTATATCACCATGGCGGAAAATACTCTCCACGCGTTTAGCTGACACTGCCTTTGGTGCCCCAGTAGTCTTACCTCTAAGCACCACTCTCTTGCCATCTGCTGTGCTGAACTTAAGCTCCATGGTTTGAAAGTTCTGTGAGTATTTCCCTAATGAATGTAACCACTGAATACCAAGGATGGCATTTGTGTCACCTAAATCCACCACATAGAAATCATCCGTCATGGTGTAATTGCCCAAAGTGATAGGCAACTGCGAAACCCTCCGTGTGCATAACATATTATATCCATCAGCCACCATCACACTTAAACCCTCAAAGTCATCTATTGGTAACCCCTGCTTCGCCACTAGGGCTGCATCAATAAAGTTGTGGGTGGCCCCACCATCAATCAATACTGTGATGCCTTGTCCCTGCAAAACTCGTCTGACTCTGAAGGAATTGTATTTAGGAGTACTTGATAAAGTAGCAATGGTGCTACTCTTGCCCTTCTCCTGGGGGCTGCTTCTCATCTGAGTTGCTGTCCTCATTGTCCTGTGGTTGCTCATCATCATTGCTCTTATCCTCAAACATAACCTCAATGAGCTGAACTTTGCCTTTACCTAGGTAGTGGTGTCTAGGCTCCCAACGTTCCTTGTAATGATAACATATTCCCTTTATTCTGCATTCCCTGCGATACTCCTCATCTGGATCACTTTTCTTGTTTCCCTTCTTCTGAAAAGACTTCTTACCCTTGTTCTTTTTAGGAACAAAGGGTTTAGAAGGAGTTTTTGTGCTAAGTGTGGTGTATTCCATGTCTCTAGCTCGAGTGATCGCATCCTATAGGGAGTCTGATTTGAAAGCCTTAATCCAACCACAAAGTGGTTCAGATAGACCCTCAATGAAAAGGATCACCAACCACTGCTCTGAAATATCAGTCACCATCATTGCCAATCGCTGAAACTCTATGATATATGAATCTACTGGTCCACTCTACTTAAGCTGTGCTGACTCTCTGAAATGGAGTTCAGGATCCTTCTGATCAAATCTATCCATGAGTTTTTGTGTGAACTCCAAGTAGGATGTGATATTGGCATGTCCCAATGTGACAAGCCCATGATACCACCATTCATGTGCTTCACTATCCAAATGTAGAGTAGCATACTTGATAGCTTCAGACTCCAGCATAGGATTAAGTTGTAGGTAAGTGTCTAACTTCTGGACCCAAGCTCTAGCTGTGCATTTACCAGACCCATCAAAGGAAGGGATTGAAAGTTTCCCAATCTTTCGCTGTAAATCCTGATTTTGCTGCCCTTTGTTGTTGTTTCTTGGTCTATTCTTGAGTTTGATATTACAAAAATCTACCATTGACATGTCAGCATGAAATTCATCTCCCAAGGAATTATATTCTCTCAAATAATTTGAGAAACCTTCTCCTTGTACTTGTTTCCCCTGCTTTCCAGCAGCTTGTTCTCCCAAGAATTGAGGCATGAGAGGCCTCGGTGTCACCCTGCTAGCTGCCCTGGCATTGTTGTGAGCTGTATCATTATTATCATGACTACCATTATGATCATTCTGCCCATTATTGCCATTATTACCATTGTTGTTTCTATCACCAACAAGATGTTGTACAAATTGTGCTATTTCATGTTGACCTCTAGCTAGCTCATTTAAAATATGCTGGGTGCTGCCCTCAGGTATTTCTCCTCTATCCCCCATGAAATCAAGTGGTCCCAAACCTCTTCTCTATCTTCTATAATGGTTGTCTAGTGGATTGATATATGGAATGTCCTTGTTCATAACCCAATTCTAACACACAGACTGGCAGGAATGCTAGCTTTGATACCACTGAAAAGTCCCTGACCCGGAATGTGCAATTTGTGTTGTTGTTTGATTGATTTATTTGTCACAAATATAGAATAAATATATGCAACTGTGAGCATTCAATTAATTGCACATATTGGAAATGATAGGGTTAAATACATCAAAATTTCATGGAATTTCAATAGTATGACACATTCTAATTGCAAGCATAAGGACCATAGTCTACAATAATTCTTTAAAATCAACTTGAACTCATGAAACTCTTTCTAATACACTAGTTGCACATAGAACTAACTGAGCAGCAATAACAGTAGGCTAAATGCCAATTTTCTGTAACTTTGTCTAAAAATCATTAACAACAGTTCAAATATTTGTTTGCCACAATACTCAGTAGTTACAGTGATACATTGGATAAGAATCTCATCTACAGATTGACCAATAAGCAAAGATATTATTTAGATGGAAACAGAGCTAAGAAACATATCTTTTGGGCATTCAAGTTTATATTAATGACTCATTTTACATAGAACGATTGAGACTCTCCTAAACTCAGATTTGCAGCTACAACAATATATAGCATAAGTTAAGGTAATGACAAAATGCTCAGACCTGGTGGTTTATTTGACTCCAACTCAAGAACATGAGAAATGACCATAGTAGCTACCAACAAACTCGTCCAACAGTGATGCTCTCATTGTTTTAGTCAAATCACCTGAAGAATGGGTCGCCCAGCTTAAAGGAATGCACATGCCTTCTCCCAAGATTCTCAAACTTTTTTGCAAGCACAGAAGGCTGGAAAAATTTGGCGAACTGAACTAGGAAGAACTCATCTCTTTTGTTCTGCTCTTTCTCTTCAAAAACCCAGAAGCTTTGTGGTGTTTTTTGCTTGTAGTTGTTGCGCCCAAAGGTGTCTCACAAGCCACGCCCTCCAAAAATGCAATAAGAACTATCAAGTTCAATTTTCATGAAGCTGTATAGTCCAGCGAACAAATAATCACGAAAATGTGAAGTCCATTTTTCCAAATCTCACCAAATCGACTTTACACAATGAGGATCCTTTTCTTCCCAAAAATCTGAAACGACTCCAGCTAGGGATGGTGTTTCACAACTGAACCTGGAATGTAAAGGTCCCAAACCCTACACCAAGGAGCTCGACCATTTCTTCCCGTGAAAACATATGCATTCAAAAAGTATCCATCAAAATGAGCATTACTTTAGTTATATTTTCCATCCAAATCATAAAGTGACATTTTTTAAATTATTCACTTTTTAAAAATATTCATCAACTCACTTTATAACATTTCACATGGTCACTTTATTAAAGTGATTTAATTAATTACTTATATCACCCTTTAAAAGATTAACTTCAACCTTAGATAATAAATGAGTAATTAAATAAATGATTCCCTATTTTCAACACTTGCCTTTGGGAATTAAAAAGGCAAGGCGACATCCTGAGTGGCTAACGAGAAGGGGACACTACACGGTGCTCGAGACTGACTTATTAAAAATAGTATGGGAGAAAACACCAAAAGCACTCCAGAAAAGGGCATTATACAACTCCTTAGTGATCCTCCTCTGAAGAGTCTGCTCTCTGGAATCTATAATGGCCTCTAGAATCAAGACAACTTACCCTCCTCATTTAAAGGTGGCAACTCTGGTGAAGGAACCACATTGTTCCCTATAGCCTTCTTAAGCCTAGATACATGAAAAACATTATGAGCCCTGCTGCGAGTTGGTAACTCAAGCTCATAGGCAACCTCTCCAATCCTCTTGGACACCCTGAAAGGACTATAAATCTGAGCTTAAGCTTCTGAGCACTACTCTTCTTGAGAGAATACTGTCTGTAGGGTTGAAACCTCAAATACACCATGTCCCTAACATCAAAAGTGTGCTCCACACGATGCTGATCAGCATATAACTTTTGTTGATTCTGAGCTTGTTGCAAGTTCTCCTTTAAAGATTTTATGACATCCCGACTTTCTTGTAACAAATCTCTAGTTTTAGGTACTCTACTATCTCCAAAAAGCAATTTCAAATATTTAGGTTCCTCATATCCATATAGAGCCATGAAAGGTGACATCCCGATGGACATGTGATAAGTGGAATTATAACAATATTCACCAAGATGCAGCCACTAAATCCAAGCTCTCTGCTGCCTTGATACATAGTTTCTGAGATACCCCTCCACCCATTTGTTGACTATCTTTGTCTGCTCATCTGTCTGTGGGTGGTAGCTTGTGCTGGGAGTGAGTTTTGTCCCATTCAACCTGAAGAGTTCTTGCCAAAAGAGACGTAGGAACTTGCTGTCCCTATCACTCACTATACTCTCGAGCATCCCATGCAATCTGAAAATCTTCTTGGAGAATAAATCAGCCACCTAAACTGTAGTGTGTTGTTGAAATAGCGAAAAAGTGTGCAAATTTGGTTAACCTGTCAACCACCACATGTATGCAATCCTTGTTTTGTACCTTAGGCAACCCAGTGATGAAGACCATGGAGATACTTTCCCATTTCTGATTGAGAATGGGCAAGGGCCGAAGTAAACCAGCTGGATAAGAGTGCTCATTCTTATTCTGTTGGCAAGTAGGACACTCTCTCACATACTTGAGGACTTCATTTTTTAGTCCCTTCCAAGTGAACCTTTCGTCGATCTTCCTGTAAGTCTTGAAAAAACCCGAGTGACCAGCCATGGGTGCATAGTAAAATGTCCTCAATATCTTCCCCTTAAGCTATGAAGTAGGCACGAGATAGATCCTCTCCTTGTGAATGATCAACTCATTGAGCATTGGATACTTGTCATCATGAATAGTGGCCTCTATGATCCCTACTACTCGAGAATCCTTAGCATACTCTACTGAAATCAACTGCCTCCAATCAGCAGCAATCTCAAATAGAGAACATAAATGTGGCCTCCTAGAAAGTGCATCAACAACTACATTCTTCTTCCCCTTGACATATACAATGTCGAAGTCATATGCTTGCAATCGACTAACCCACTTCTGCTGCCTATTATTAAGATCCTTCTGGTTCATAAAATATTTGACACTATTATGGTACATTTTGATGATAAATCTACCCCCTACTAGATATGGCTTGAATTTGGCTAATGCATGCATGATAGCCAACATTTCTCTATCATAAATAGAGTAGCTCTTCTCCACATCTCTAAGTTTTCTACTCTCAAATGCTATGGGGTGCTTCTCCTGCATCAAAACTGCCCAAATGCCTTCTCCTGAAGCATCACACTCTACCTCAAATGGTTTGGAGAAATCCAGTATTGCCAGTACTAGGCATGAGGACATCAACTAGTTGAAATGCTCAAAACACTTCTGTGCGGAATCAAACATTCAAAGGCCCCCTTCTTCGTCAAATTTGTAAGTGGGGCTGTAGTCTGTGAAAAATCCCTAACAAACCTCTTGTAAAAACCATATAGACCAAAGAATCCCTTAAGCTGAGTGAGATTCGTAGGAGTAGGCCAATCAACAATAGCCTTTGTCTTCTCAGGATCAACTCTCACTCCCTTTGCACTAATGATATGCCCAAGATATAGAAGCTTTGTCATGCTAAAATCACATTTGGACTCCTTGGTGTACAAGGACTCACTCTCCAATATACTCAAGATCTCGAGATGCCTCAAATGCTCCTCCCAAGTCTTACTAAATATCAAGATGTCATCAAAAAATATTAAGACAAATTTCCTCAACTGTTTCCTCAACACCTAGTTCATACAACTCTGGAAAGTGGTTGGGGCATTAGTCAACTCGAAAGGCATCACTAGAAACTCAAAGTGTCTGAAGTGGCATCTGAACGCTGTCTTCTCTATATCCTCCTTCCTCATCCTAATTTGGTGGTACCTTGATCTCAAATCTATCTTGGAGAATTAACAAGCCCCATGTAGCTCGTGAATCAACTCATCTATCCGCGAAATGGGATACCTGTTCTTAAATTTTTTTTTGTTCAATGCCCTGTAATCTATACACATCCACATCATTCCATCTTTTTTCTTTACTAACACCACCACTGATGCAAAAGGGCTTTTGTTGGGTCTAATGTGCCCCCCTCTCCAATAATTCCTTAATTGCCTTTTTTATCTCATCCTTATGTCTCTTAGGTTGTCTATAAGGTGTGGTAATTATTGGTTTGGCTCCCTATTACGTGCTCTATTCCCCTCTTTGGTGGCACTCTAGGAGGAATGCTCCCAAATACCATACTATGTTGTGATATAAACTTCTGGATGTCCAGATGGTAATTGCTCTTTAGCTGATGTAACTGTAGGCATGATGAGACACTCTCCTACCCACTCAACCTGTTCATGTCTGATTAACTGTTCCATCCTTTTGAAGAATACCACTTTAGGTCCCCCATATGATAGTCCTCTGAGCACTATCTTCTTCCCATTGGCATCAAACTTCATTTCCATCTTTTGCAAATTAAAAGAGAACTCCACAAAGGACTTCATCCAATGCATCCCCAACACCATATCGGTATCCCCATTGTTAACCACATAAAATTCATCATTCATCTCATACTCTCCCAACCGTAAACTCAAAATTAGAGATCTTACGGGTACAAGAAAGTTTGTACGCATTAGCTACCATGACCTTAAACCCCTCATGTTCTTCCGTTTGCAGATTTCTCTTGTTCACGAACCCCTCATCAACGAAATTATGAGTCGCTCCTGTATCAATTAGGCGCCATGATTCGCTGCCCCTGCAATGTCCCTCTAACTTTGAATGTCATCTTTTGAATGCTAGAGAGTTGGGCAATGGCATCATCATTCTGCGGCTCTTCTGATGAGTTTTCCTCTTCACTACTCTCCAAATCAGACTGCTGATTTGATTTTTCTGATGTTGTTTCATCAGCAGAAAAATATTTTATTTTCTTCGCTTTTGCCTTCACACTACACTTGTAAGATGGGTCCCAAGGCTCCCTACAATTGAAGCATAATTTCTTCCTCCGAAGGTCATTTAAACTAATCATTATCCAACCTATTAGTCTCATGACGTGGTTGGTGTGTCTCCTTATGAAAGGATTTCTTATCCTTTCCCTTCTAGGGAAAACTCTTAGACTGAAATTTGTTTCTAACAATAGAAGTCTCCATATCTCTTGCCTTCTTAATGGCCTCTTGTAATGAAGATGGGTTGAGGGCTTTAATCAAACCTCGCAAGGGATCCGAAAGTCCATCCATGGAAAGAACAATAAGCCTCCTCTCTTAAATCTCTGTGACTAACACTGAAAGTCTCTAAAATTCAGCCACATAAGCCTCCACGGAACCCCATTGTTTGAGTTGAGCAACTCCTTGAAATGCAACTCTGTATCTTTCCTATCAAAACTTTCTATTAGCCTCTCTGTGAACTCAGCATATGAATCAATTTGGCCATGACCCAAGGTGATCATACCATGGTGTCACCACTCATGCGTGCTACCATCCAAGTGTATAGCTACATACTTGATAGCTTCATCCTCTTGCATTGGGTTGAATTGGAAATGTGTCCAACTTTTGAACCCATGCCCTCGCTGTGGTCTTCCTTGAGCCATCAAAGTAAGGAATGGATAGCTTACCCACCTTCCATTGTAACTCTTGATGGTGTTGTCTACCACCCCTATGTGGTTTGTGTTTCAACTGAGGTCCATGTAATCATGGAAGGACATCTCAGCCTGAAACTCCATCCTTGAATCTCTTCAATCCTGTAAAATCACATCTTGTAGCTCTTGTTGGGTGGGCTCTTCCTCTACACGAGGATTAAATCTCCCCTGGAAGTTAGGCATTAAGGGACTATAATTAGTTGTCTTGGTTCTATTGTAATGTCTCCTTCCTAGGCAGTACAGTTGATTTAGGGGTTAGCCTATTACGCAGACCTTCGTAGGTTGACAGATGTGATTAGAAGGTCATGTGAAGCAGTTATCTAGTGTTTGGGAACATCACTCCAGCAGTTGATTCAGGTTTGGGCCTTTGCGGACACTTACAGAGTGATTTATAGATACTTACTATTTATAGTAAGTCAGGCAGGCAGGAGTTGCTATTTTTGGCAGGGCACCTGATTCAATTGGTCAACTCAGTTTCGACCCGGTTTGATGATTTGATGAGCAAACAGGGATTATTAGAGCATTAATAATAATTAAAGAGATTATTAATTTGACTTTATAATATAAAGTCATTTTAATGAAATATTAAAGTTATTATTAAAATGGAGAATTATAAAGTATTTTAATACTTTATAATGAAGGGGAAAATTTAATATTTAATGAGTTTAATACTCATTAATAAAAAGGACACCATTTTTTAATAATTGGCCTAAGTATTTCAAAAGGGCGAATTATTATATTATTAAATGCAAATGAGCTGATTTTTGTGAAAGGGTCTATTTTTTGAGAGAAGATATATATTTCTCCAAGACAAATCGAACTCATTATGTTATGATTATTCTAATTTGTTTTTATTTCTCTCTGAGAGCATTGGGGTTTGAGAAACAAGGGTTTCTGCAGATCATCAGGTTTTGAAGAACGTTCCCTCTTCAAAATCAGGCATACTGAGACTGTGCAATACCAGTTGAAGCTTGTCAACAGGGTGACTTCATTCAGAGGTTGCATTTGTGGTTACTGTGATAGATTCAAAATAAGTTTGAGAAGAGATTATTCACTAGATGTCAGGGGCGACTTGACTGGGAATCATTTCCAGTTGTTTGAGCCTTTATATTTTCCAGCCGTACCTTCTTCATTGCTGCTAGAGGCCGTACTTTGCTGCAGCAAGGACGTACTTCTTCTCCAGCTGAATACGCCTAAGTTTCTTGCCTTTCGGTTCCTTCATGTTGGACGCCTAGGGGTTCTGGAGGCTCTGCATACATTTCGAGGTTGGAGATCTATAGCTCAAAGGTTGGCCGTACTGTACTTCTTTATAATGGCGGCTGCAAATAATCAGGTTTTCCTTGAATAAAAGTGTTACCTTTTTCTTAAATGTTCGATTTTCTTCATTGTGTAAGTCCAGAAGATTAATAAATATATGCACCATCATCTGAGTAGTGATTTGAAGCATTATTTACCATCTATGAATTTATTATGAATTTTTATAGCATTTTAGATCAAAATCGCAATTTGTCTTTCATTGCAAAAAACTACAAAAAATCAAGAATACAGAAAACAAACAAAAAACTTAGCAGTGTCAGCCAGTGATTGGGTTGAGAGACACTTGGTCTCTTACATCTATCCTGTTGATTTGTGCCTCTATCATTCACCGAACCCTCACCATTGCCATTGTTCCTACCATTGTTTCCGACATTATTTCCTTGGTTATTATTATTGTCCCCAAGCAACCATTGGCTCATTAAGGTCATCAGCTGCACGAAACTCTGCTCCAACTCACGCTGCCCTCTAGCCAAATCATTTAGCATCTCCCTACTGCTAGGTTCCCGTGGTTGTTCTTTGTTACCCATTTCTATGCCTGCAAAGGGATCTAACTCTGGTTGGTTGTCAATGCTTGCGTTGGATCTGTTTCTCCTCAGATTATAGTGATGGGTATATGGCTGCATTACTTATTCAACCCGCTGGCATACACTGTTTTTCACAAAACCCCTTCAAGATGGCAGAATTCACTACTTTGATACCACTGTAATATGTTGCCCTGTTTTGCCTTGGTCTTTTTTTTGTGTTTTTGGATTGTGTTTTCGTAATGGTTTTGATAGTTTGCAATGGAAATAAAGTGCAGAAATAACATAATTTGTAGCAAATGAAATACTCAGAAATTTCACAGTTTTCCAATGTTGCAACAAGTAGAAAATTCCAGATTTGTATTATAATCAAAATATCGAGTTTTTCTCGATTACAATAGCAACCCAGTTCATAAAATACTATTACATATCTAGAACCAACATACCCAGAAAGAATTAGCAATTTTGACAAGGGGATGTAGTTGAAACCAGCAAACTAGAAGTGGAAAGATGATGGATTATGACCACTGTAAATCACTGTCTCCACTCCTTGCGAAGTTCATGAGAGTTCCTCATCCCTAGGTGCCACAAATGTAGCAATGAACAGCCCCAAATCCTAAGTGCCCTCCTTGCAAACCCACATGCCCTCCTTGAAATGGTATGGCCAGCTTGAACAATAGTACGGCCAGAAAAATGGGTTTACAATAGCAAGGATCCTCCAAATACCTTCCTCCAATCCGTCTCGTTGAATGAACTCTGAAATACGAAGCTCCAATGACTGAGGAAAAGGAAGAAATGAACACCAATGTAGCCTAGTTGTGATCTTTGTATGAAACCACAACAATATTCTCTAGATTATATCTCTCAACAACGTAGAGAATGCTGCTTTCAAGGGATTTCATCCTCAAAAACCCTGAGAAGAACTAACTCCAAGAACAAGAGCAAAACCAATATTCAATCCAGCATAAGGGAAGAATGAGCTCCAAAAGTCCTTATATAGCTCCCTCAAAACCCCATGACCCCCTTGGGGAAATAAAATAATTTACTTTTGAATTAAAACATCCCCTTATGACTCCCTTTAGGTGCCCAACTTTAAGTTACAATAATATTCACTTTATAAAATTCCCTTATGTCTCCCATTGTCCCTTTTAATAAAATGACTTTATAAAATAACATAAGATTTAATTTTAATAACTTTATGTTATTTAAAATAATTGCACCAGACCATATAAATATTACAATATGGATATCAACTGCTCTCACCGACACTACTAAAAATAGCAAGATTGATAATCGGCTCCGTCGGTGCTTGAGATTGACTTACTAAAATAGTATGGGAGAAAACACTAAAAACACTCCAGAAAAGGGCATTACGCAACTACCAACCACACCATGCTGGATAAATGGTCCCCAAAATTCCTAACTAAACCCCGTTAGCCTACAGGAACAATTGAATAGGCTAACTCTACCAATCTGCTGAATAGGTTAGGAAGGGGACATTACAAAAGATTAGGTGAAGATTTATAAGCCAAAGAGTTCAATCCAACTACACCTTTTAGGTTCACTATTGTTGAATGTCTCAAGAGAAGTCAGCACTAAAGAATAATGGGATAGGACATGGCCTTTGCATCAAACACAATCCTTGGTAATTTTTTCTCCTTCAAAAGAAACTATATTCTCTTAAGATGAATTGTAGTGAATCTGTGATAGAACCTCCAAATGCTTTCAACATTGTATTAATTTAGTTAGCATCAATTGATGGATGAAGAAAATAAATGTATAAACTTTGTTATGTTCTTTGCCAAATTCAATTTTTATCTTGTTATGGCCAATATTAGTACATTAAAGCTTGAGAAGGTTTATTATAAAAGAAATAAAGGCAGAAATCCAAGGAGGATCTAGTAAAGAATACCTTGTTTATGAGAGAAGGAAGTCACAAAATAGAAACAAAACATGTTAGAGGTGTTAGTTTTAGGATCAAATTTAACAGAAAGCAGAAATACAACAACACATGAACAATAGAACACAACATATACCCTAGGAAAACCCTCCTCGAGAGAGAAAAACCCAGCCAAGAATATATCTCTTATATATTGAATGAAAGAGCAGAAATCTGCTTACAATCTGGGCCAAACTCTAGGCCAATCTGAAATAATGAAACACAACACCTCTCCTAGATGCGAATGCACAATTACAATGAATTCTCCTTGATGTCGATCTGCTCTAAGCAAAATGATAATTTGTTGTAGATATTCAAACTCCTGATAGGTGCAAATTGTCTTTAGAATGAATTGATTGATGATAAAAATGAAATGATCATCACCTTCTATATATACAATGTAAGGTGCCTCTTCACAAGCAAGGCGACTCTTCACAAGGGTCGGCCTCATTCAAGAACCAAGGTGACTTTTCATCTTGGGTCGGCCTTATAAATTTAAAATAATATTTATATATAGCAAGTCCGACTTGCCTTGGAATTATTTATTTATCATATATTGCAAATTTATAGGAGAAAGAAATCTGCCGCCGCTACTTACATCAACACTCCCTCTTAGCTAGGGAGATATCTTTCCAGATATCCATGTCATGGAATCTCTCAACATGACACCCACAATGGCTACACCCATTTGTGGAAAAGAGTTCATCACAGAGTCACTCAACGTGATATCGTCATGGAGTGACTCAACATGACGTCCACCATGGCTACTCCCATGTGTGGAAAGGAACATGTGCACAAGTGCCCATCACGGAGTCACTCAACGTGATGTTGTCATGAAGTCTCTCAACATGACATCCACCATGGCTACTCCCATGTGTGGAAAAACACAAGTACAAAGGAATCATCACAGAGTCTCTCAACGTGATGTCGTCATGGAGTCTCTCAACATAACGTCTCATCTTAGTCTCAGAGATGAACAAGGGCTCGCACCTCATATTTCTCCGTCTCAGAGAAATATACACTACAAGGGCTTTCACCTCATACTTCTGCGTTATAGAGAAATATACACTAACAAGGGCTTGCACCTCATACTTCTCCGTCACAGAGAAATATACACTAACAAGGGCTTTCACCTCATACTTCTCCATCACAGAGAAATATACATTACAACAGATCTTCATGATGATGTGACTCCCTCTGAAGCTCCAAGTACTTGCATCAACCTCCTGACCTCCTCGTCCAAGGTTGCCTCTGTTGGTTTGTCAGACTCCCTCTGAATGATATTTCCTCCTCTTCAAAGAAACTGATCGCAATGACAATTTGAATAGGTTCTTCCTCTTCGAGAGATGTCTCCAATTATGTGCCATCAACTTAGTCCCATGGCAGCAAGCTGTGTCTCCATTCTTCAACCTGCCTGATTTCCTCACAGGATGCATCAAGTTCTTCCTCCCTTGAATGCAATCTCTCATCATCCTTATGCTCCTCGGTCCGTCCTCAAAGCATTTTAGAGAGTTTAATAATAGTTCATAGAACTAAACTATCCCGAAGAGAAATACCAATGCTAGAATCATACATGATTCACTATTCCAATGCTATTGCATGAATTAATAACTACATAACATTCATTCAAGGTACAATCATAAAATACTTATCTCTTTATGTTGGTACACCAATGAGCTAGACCTATAGCTGTGTCTCATCTTCGCCACCTTCACTCAATCTCGGCCTCATGGAAAGTGGAAAAAAATGAATCGACCGTTTATCAAATATTGAAGACTCCATTAAATCTTGAGATCACATTATGAATCAATACACCCACACTCATGCGATGACAGAGTTTAAGTAATCAAAAGAGTGAAAATAAATCATCACAACTTCCTTCCACACGGCCAAAGAGAATATGACATAGGAGAAATGCCACAAAAGTGTTAAACCCACCCTTAATCAATGAATCAACGAATACCACAGGAGTCGTCCCTCCATACATCACCAATGCAACCACATTGAACATTTATTTGTGCATCGAACAGGCTTGTGGCTTCAATCATTACTTCCTGACTAAGTTTCTGTTTAACCAAATCTGATTGGATCTTTTCTTAGACCCGCTCTGATACCATGTTAGTTTTAGGATCAGATTTAATAGAAAGCAGAAATACAACAACACATGAACAATAGAACGCAACATATACCCTGGGAAAACCCTCCTTCTCGAGGGAGAAAAACCCAACCAAGAATATATCTCTTATATATTGAATGAAAGAGCAGAAATCTGCTTACAATCTGGGCCAAACTCTAGGCCAATCTGAAATAATGAAACACAACACCTCTCCTAGATGCGAATGCACAATTACAATGAATTCTCCTTGATGTCGATCTGCTCTAAGCAAAATGATAATCTATTGTAGATATGCAAACTCCTGATAGGTGCAAATTGTCTTTAGAATGAATTGATTGATGATAAAAATGAAATGATCATCACCTTCTATATATACAATGTAAGGTGCCTCTTCACAAGCAAGGCGACTCTTCACAAGGGTCGGCCTCATTCAAGAACCAAGGCGACTTTTCATCTTGGGTCGGCCATATAAATTTAAAATAATATTTATATATAGCAAGTCCGACTTGTCTTGGAATTATTTATTTATCATATATTGCAAATTTATAGGAGAAAGAAATCTCCTGCTGCTACTTACATCAACAAGAGGACAATGGAAGTTTATAGGTAAATCTAAATCTTCAAGAAGGCCTATGAAAAAATGTTGGAATTATCATAAATTGGGCATTTTCGGAAACAATACTGATCTAAAAAGATTGATAAAGATAAGGTAATTTACGATGCCCCTTCAATAGAAATAGAGATCTCAACTGATGAAGTTTTGGATATATGCTCAACATTTTCAAGTGCAAACTCGTCACAATGTGAAGTTGGTCTATTTAGGTCGTACATATCATATGTCTTCCCACATACAGTGCTAGGTGATGTCTTCTTAGGAGACAACTGATCATTAAAGATCACAGGGTACGGAAGAGTCAAGGTGATTTTTAAAGATGGAATGGTTTAAAAGTAAAACACTCCCTGGGGTGATGTCTAAAGATTGGAGCTATTCTTGGTCTCCATTGGCTTGTTTGTCTTGGATTGTTTTGTTAGAGTAAAAGGTTTATTACTTAATTATTTTAATAAAGTTACCTTTTATATTTCTCTTAAGATTAACTTAGTTTGCATTTTGTAGGCATTTAATAATTAAATGCTCCCTTTTAGGTTACACTTTAGGGTTTCTTGATCTCCTTAATAAGGATTGATCTCTTTGTATTATTCCATTCAATTAATGCAATTTATCTTGAAGCTTGCAGAGCAGCTTTGCTTTTTTGTCTCCATCTCTTCCTTTCTGTGATAGGTTATTTGCATGCAGGTGATCTTCGGGTTCTGTGAAGTTGGCTTTCTCAACTTCTACATGTTATCAGAGCTCCAAACCTGCTGCTTCCTGTTCGTGTTTTGAAGGATTTTTGGAGCTTCAAGGGTTTGGGGTTTGTCTTTTTTGATCTAGGGCATACTTGTTTGATCATAGCCTTTTGAGTCCAAACGGACCTTGCCATTGAGTCTGCAGCGGCTCAAAATCCCAGAAACAACTGTTCATTCGTCCATTTTGGACACAGTTGATCCAGGAGGCAAAAAGTTTTTGCCCGAGAGACCATACGGCCTCCCCAGCATGCCTCTCGAGGCAAAAATAAAAAAATTTAAAAAAGCCCTTCTAAAAAGCGCTTGTAGTTTTAAACTGCACTGCCACCCTCTGGCCGCCCAGAGGCCACCACAAAATCGCCTGCAGCCGAGCGGCCTCCCACCTGCCGTCGGCTCGCCACCGACCCTCCGCACCACCGGAGCTCAGCCCGCGCACTGCCCGTCGCCCAACGGCCACCAACTCTCCGCTTGCGCGCCACTCGGCTTCAGCCCCCTGGTCGCTCACTGGACCAGGGGCTTATTTGTTTTAGCCCCAGGTGCCTGTTGAAGGTTTTTTGGTCTTTTTTGGAGGTGTTTCACGAAATCGGGTGTATCTTGGGCGTTTCAACTCTGTTTTTTGCAAACGAATAGGCGTCGGAAAGCTAGTGCTGAGCCCGATCCGATGGTGGAGGTCTGATTTTTTATTTTTCAGTTTTGATGCCTTTTTCATCAGTCAAAGCCAAAACATGTTTTTTGCACTCCCCGGGGCATAACTTTTGCATCTGAACTCCATTTTGCGCAAACGAATAGGTGTTGGAAAGGTGTTCGAGTGCTCTCTTCAAATCTGCAGTTTATTTCATCAGGAAATTTATCAGGTACATAGAGCATTTTCTGAAGCATATTTTTCTTTTTCTAGCTTTTCAACTTTAAAAATTGTACTGGGGTTTGGGTTTTTGTGTTGTGGGGGTTGTTTTTTTCTTGCTTTCTGTAATTTACATTAGAAAACCAGAAACCTCTTTCATAAAACACATTTCAAAACTCATTCATTATGGCAGACTATTCTTCTATTGAGCGTCTTACCCCACACAATTACCACACCTGGAAGGCACAAATGACTAGACTTCTCATGTCAAAAGGGTTATGGTCATGTTTGGATGATGTTCAACTTCAGTTGACATGGCAATTTGAGATTTTTCAGCATAGGAACAGAATGGATGAGGCCATGGGTTTGCTATCCTTGCATGTTTCAGATAGTCTTCTATTCTTTCTAGAGGGTTGTACAACTCGGGCTATGTGGTTGAATTTTCAAACTCTATTTGGCACCATTAATCAATTTTGAGCTCTTCAGATTGAGGCCGAATTAACTTCCTTAGTACCTAATTCATATCCTACCATTGAGGAGTTTTTGATGAAGTTCAAATCACTACGATCATTGTTACAGGGTGAAATATGCCCCTTAATTTTTCTTGGAATTTTCACAACACAATCAACACTACGCCAAATGAATTAGCGTTAGCTCCAAAATTGAAAACCAATTTAAAATGATCTCAACGCCAAGAATGCACACTCAATCCCAATGAAGGAGAGGTGTTGTCATATGGCGGAGATAACTAACCAATAACTGAAATGAAATTACAATTGAATGGAGCTAGGCGATAAACCAGCCATGAAAGAATTCCACACTTCCACTAAATCAGTGGGGGGAAAAAGATTACAAAACAAACTAATTCATCCGCTGCGGCGGGCATCCACTCATGAGTGGGAATTCACCACTTTTCAGTGGGTATAAATGAGAGAATTAACAAGTTCTTTTTCCACACTGGCGGTAAACCATCCAGGGGTTACAAATGTGATAATTAAACACAAATAAAGCAGTAATAAATGGACTGAAACAGTACTACTTTTATCAGCCTTACAATGTAGAGAACTACTGCAAATTACAAGTGTTTTCAATAGAATCAAAGTACAACTGATAGAAGATGATCTCTTTTTATGATACCCTTTTGAATTATTGAAAATCAAACCAAAGTCTGAACCTTAAGTAATTTGATTTTTCATACCAGCAAACTGAGATTTCTTACCAGCAATTAGCCATCAATTAACTACTCATATCTTCACCCCAAAGCTTCTGCCTTCTGCAAATGGACTGCACATGAGCACAAACTCCTCCAAAATCCAATGAAACTGAAATTTCATCAATTCCAAAGTTGGGCGACCAAGAAGCAGCCACTATCCAAGCACAAATATCACCAAAATGACTCAGCACGAAATCCAAAGCACCAAGTACAAGGTATGGCCCTAGGAAGAAGTTGACCTTGCTTTAAAAATGAATCTTTCCATGATAAAATCTGCAAATGCACAATTAGGGGCGCCAAGAGCAAAGACATTGAATAATCAAATACCCATAATGAAATTAAATTCCCTCTATGAGCTGTAATTAAAAACATCTTCAGCAATACAAAACCAGCAAGCTCAAATCTGGAAATTTTCACCAAATTCACCAACGTTGAAGCTCAATGTGCACTTCTGAATGAAGCACACTCCCAATTGACCATCTAGGGAACCATAGTTTCAGGCCCGAAGAATGGTGTAAAATACTAAGCTCCCCTTTAGCCGGGTTCTGAAATCAATTCAGCAGCATAACTTCACAATATTTTCCAAAGATGAAAAATGAATGAGCAATGGCCTGCTTTTATAGAATTGAAGGTGACTGTTGGCTCTTCAGCTTCCATCTTTTTTTTTCCCTCCAAAAGAGACACCCATTTCACTTTTGAAATATTTTAACTTTTTAAAACATTAAATTCACCTTTCTAGGCATCCAAGACTTGAGGAGAAATATTTACTTTAAAAATATTTAAATAATCTCTCAATGAGACATCCACCCTCAAAGGCCACCTTTTAAAACAACTTTAAGTTATTAATACTAGACCAAGGGGGCCAATAAGAAATTATAACATTAATGATTTGGAATAAATCATTTTACCCAAAATGAGCCTCAAAATGCTGAAAGCCAAATATGCTCCAAACTGCACTGCTCGAAATGGAAACTGAGCTGACTGTTGATGCTACTGCCCAAGATGGCACTACCAAAAATAAAACTTACTAAAAATAATAAATTCTAAAAAGTTGCCCAATGCCTTTGCAAAACATACCACTGCGAAGCTCTCTGAAAACCCAAAAAACTCCACCAGACATGCATCCAAAACTCTAACATACAAGCCATCAGAAATGCATCAGAACCCCTATAAAATAGGAAACTTTAATTTTACCTCTGACGAGCCTACGGGCTTCCGGAAATAGGCTATCAATCACTAAAGGGCGTATAGCTAAAATGGGGACATAACACAGGGTTGTGGTAAGAACAAAACAGATGATGAGTGCATTTACCTGATTCTTTCTAAGCTTCAAGGTCCCTTTTCCTCTACATTCTATTCTACAATGGATGCCTTGGGTGCACACTTTACCATGCCTACTTTTGAGGTGTTTTGTGATCGGTTGACACTAGAGTAGGCCAAGATATCACAGTTGGATGCTCTCTCAGGATCTAAGAACCAAACATTGGTAGCTCAGACATCTAAGGGGAAGCAGAAGCAGAAACCGAAGCCGAAGACAGATTCAACTGGCAGTGAGAATTCCTCCAAGCCACCTCCTAAGTCTGATTCAAAACCATAGTCCAATCCTAAATAGGGAAAATCTTCTAAGTCTAGTGAGTCTTCCTCCAAGACTAGGAAGAAATCAGGTGATCCTTGTAGTTTTTGTGGCAAGGAAGGACATCCAGTTTCCAGGTGTTGGAAACGATTAGAGGCTTTAGACGAAGCCATGCAGTACCATCATATCACCTCACCTCAGGCTTCTCCACCCACAGGGAAAGGTCATGCTCTTTCTGCACGAGCCTTATCTTCAAGATCCACATGGATTATTGATTCTGGTGCTTTGCACCATATGACACACTCACAGGAGATTGTCACAACACTTGCCCATAGTGATACTTCACAGATTGCAGTTGATGACTTAGAACAACTTTCAGTTAAGGGTTAAGGTACTGTTTTATTGGATGGTGGTTGTCTTCAGGATGTGCTTCTAGTTCTTGACATTTCAACAAACCTTCTTTCAGTCTATCAGATTTTCCATTCTGGCATTGGTAAGACAGTTGAGTTCTCACCACATGATGTGGTTATTCGAGACCTTCATGACCCTGATTTGGTTGTTGCTACTGGGAGTGTTGATTTTGAGTCCCGCTTATACCAATTTAATGGCTTTGAGAGTTCAGACAGTTCAGGTTTCTCTCTTATAGCACATCTAGACACAGTGAGCAGGCATTGGCATGAGCGTTTTGGCCATGCCAATTACAGATATCTACAGCAGATGAGGATTGAGCTCCCTCAGATTTCCTGTACTGATGGTGCATGTCGAGGTTGTGTCCTTGGCAAACATCACCGAGATTCTTTTCCTACGGGTAGAGCCACACGTGCTAAGGCACCTTTGGAGTTGATACATAGCGATCTCATGTCCTTTCCGACTCCTTTTTCAGGGGCCCGATATGTGCTCACTTTTATTGATGACTTCTCCAGATGTACATGGGTGTACTTTCTTAAGTACAAGTCTGATGTCTTTGATTCATTCAGGATCTTTACGACATTTGTGGAGAAGCAATCTGGACTTTCTATCAGGAAGATACACACAGATAATAGGGGGGAGTATGTTAATCAGGCTTTCAGGGATTTTTGCACTGAGCATGGTTTGCAGCATCAGTTCACAGTACCTTACACCCCTTAGCAGAATGGTGTTGCTGAGAGAAAGAACTGAACCTTACGGGAGATGGAAAATTGTATGATACAGTCTCGAGCTATGAGTTCTTCATTCTGGGCAGAGACTGTCAATTGTGCCAATTATATTCAGAATCGGATGCCTCATAAGGCATTGTGACATATGACTCCTAAGGAGGCTTGGACTCATGTCAAGCTTGATGTTTCTACATTCTGAGTTTTGGGTAGTGAGGCGTGGGCATTTATTCCCGATGCTCAGTGGAAAGCCATGGAGAGGAAGAGCCGACCACTCATATTTGTTGGCTACTGTGAGGATGTTAAGGCGTACAGGTTGTTTGATCCTGAATCCAAAGAGGTCTTGTTTTGGCGAGATGTCCAGTTTGATGAGCGCTTTCTTCTGATGGATTCTCCATCACCAGCTTCTCCTTCACTACCTACTCCCTCTTCATCTCTTGAGGATTACTTATCTCTTGAGAATGATGCAAATGATGATCCACCATCTCCACCACCACCAGGTATTCAGCATTTGCCCAATTGGGCCCGTGTTAAAAAATTTGAGTCATGCCATTTTGGATGATCCTCAAAAGTTAGGCGACAGGTCACCTTGAGTGGGATAGGGCCATGGAGGAGGAGTATTCTTCTTTGATGAAGAATCATACTTGGGATCTTTGTCCTCTTCCTAAGGGAAGAAAGTTGGTTCGGTGCAAGTGGGTGTACCGTACCAAGTATGTTGCAGATGGTTCGATTGATAAGTATAAGGCACGTCTTGTTGCAAAGGGGTTTTCTCAGTTGGAGGGTATTGAGTACTCCGAGACCTTTGTGAAATATACCGGGCCAATTTTTTCAATTTTTCAAAGGCAAATTACAATGAATCAAGCACCCGTTAAGGTTAGTCCGAAAACCAAAACGATGCTTAAAGTAACTCTAACCTGAATGTACACCAGGATCCCGATATGGGCAAGGTGTGAGCATTGGTCAGAGGGTCTCAAAAGTAAATGCTGGAAAAGAACTCTAACCAAGAGATGCGCCGGCGAACGACGAGCATTCGGTCAGAGGATCCCTATCTATTGCAATACTGGAAAATAGCTCAACACCAAGCATGTGCTACTCAATCCATGATGGATAAGAGGCGACCATATGGCGGAGGCTTATGTAAATACAATGCAAATTAAGCAAATAGGCGGCACGCCAGCCTCTTCCACTTATTCAGTGGGCAATTACAAATATTGAAATTAGCAAGGAAATGATAGATGCTGACAGTACTACTGTTCAGCTTACAATAACAGAAAATTCATATGTTAAGCACAAGATATGAGTGTCTCCAATGCTGCAACAAGATACAATGCTTTCCTTAAGGCTCTCACTGTCTCTCCTTTCAAAACTAACTCAAATGAAGGATTTAATACACGCTGTTATAACAGAACAGTGACTGAAACTGGTAATCAGCATGACAGAAACTCAAAGAAATGCTCACCACACTCTCACTACTTATCCAAAATGCATGGGAATGGATGCAAAAGACTCCTAAGATGCAGGCGCCCAAACTAAAGACACAAAACAGACCCAAAGTGATGTTATTTATTTTCTGCTCAAATCCCAAGACACCCAAATGGTACGGCTTTATGAAATAGGGCGATTTCCTTCTTAAAATTCCAGTTTTGCTCAATAAAATCTGATAATTGGTGCAAAGGGGCGCCCAGCCAAGTCAGGAAGATAGAAACAATACCCAGAAAGAAATATTTTTGTATTTTTGAAATATGAGTGAAACATACAATCAGCTATGGACTCAGCAACTACAGAAAATCACATGAAAATGCATATAATTGAACTACAATTGCAACAACTCACAACAAACCAATCCTCACTACAAAATGCACTCAAAACACAACAAACCTCTCCACTAGGTGCTGTCTCACAAGCACGAAGTTGAGCCAAGCTAGGAGGCATTCATTCCTCGAAGCAATCCTCTCACCATTTCGGCAGCATAACTTTACTCAAGATGTTGGATGATGAAACTGAAGACCAAGACCTCCTTTTAAAGACTTGAGATGACTGTCCAGAAGCTTCTAGAAACCCAGCAATTCAAATTTGAGTAACTCCTTTTCCCTCCAAATGTGGCGTCCTTTTTGCCTTAAGCAATTTTGACTTTTTAATTTAATTTAAAATAACCTCCTCAAAAGGGCGTCCCTTTTTCAAGCATTAATATTTGAGCTTTACAATATAAAATACCCTCATGAGGCGCAACCCTTCAATGACCACTTTTAAAAACAACTTAAGTTCAATCACTAGGCTAAGGGGGGGGTCAACAGCAAAATATAACATTAAACATGACTTTATTAAAAATAATTCACCTTATCTCTCCAAACGAGCCCCAAAGCCAAAGTTGAGCAAATCCAACTGAACATACTGAAGAAGAAGGTCAATCGAGCCGAAACCAATAGGACCACTGCCAGAAATAGAATTTACTAAAAATAGTAAATTCGTGAAAGTGCTCAGAATGCCAAAACGAACACATCACCGAAAAGCTCACAAAAAACCCAGAAGGAATCTGCAGTTCAATCATCAATCCGTGAGCACAAGAAACCTCCAACCAAGAAACCCTAATTTCCGCCGAGAAGCCTACGGGTCTCCAGAATAGGCCAACGGTAAATCAGAAGAAGTCATGCTCGAGAAGGGGACATTACACTTTGCCCCTATCGCTAAGATGAACTCTATTTGTTTTGTACTTTCCCTTGCAGCTTCACAGGGATGGACAGTGTTTCAGATGGATGTGAAGAGTGCTTTCTTGCATGAAGACCTACATGAGGAGATCTATATGGAGCAGCCTCAGGGTTTTGTGCAAGACTCTTCCTTGGTTTGCAGACTTCGGCGTTCATTATATGGTCTCAAACAAGCCCCTCGGGCTTGGTATGAGAAGATGGACTCTTTCTTGCTTTCCTCTCACTTCACACGTTGTCATTCCGATCACACAGTGTACATTCAGCATTAGGAGGGTGATCTTTTGATTCTTGTGCTATATGTTGATGATCTCATTATTACAGGTAGCTCATCCTCCATGATTTAGAGTGTTCAGAGAGCTTTGATGGAGCAGTTTGAGATGACAGATCTTGGTCTTTTGCACTTCTTTCTAGGTCTATAGGTTATTCAATCTTCAGATGGGATTTCCATATTTCAACAGAAGTATGCTCTTGATATGCTTCAACGTTTTGGCATGCTTGATTGCAAGCCTTCCCCCACACCATTTCAATCAGGTGTTGTCTTGTCTTCCACTTGCTCTACTCCAGTAGATTCTACTTTATATAGGCAGTTGGTTGGCAGTTTGTTGTACCTGACACATTCTCGTCTTGATCTTTCCTTTGCGGTTGGCCTTGTCTCTCAGTTCTCACATGATCCACTTGAGAGCCATTGGCAAGCAGCCAAACATATCTTGAGGTACATTCGAGGCAGCACTTATTATGGCATTCACTACACTTCAAGATCCCCTCACATTGTTGGCTTCACTGACTCAGATTGGGCTAGTGATGTCAATGATCAGAAGTCTACTTCTGGCTTTGTTTTTTGCCTTGGTTTTGGTCCTATCACATGGTCTTGCAAGAAGCAGTCAGCTATTGCATTATCATCTACAGAGGCTGAGTACCGAGCAGCAGTGTTAGATAGTCAGGAGATTCTATGGCTTCGGCAATTGATGACAAAGTTTGGGTTTCCTCCTGATAGTCCCACTATTCTTTGGTGTGACAATCAAAGTGCCATTCACATTTCCCGCAACCCAGTAGAGCATCAGCGGACTAAGCACATTGAGATCCACATGCACTTCATCAGGTAGTTGATTCAGGATGGTTCTCTCATCTTGGAGTACATTCCTACAGAGGAGTAGGTTGCAGACATCTTCACTAAACCTTTGGCATCGCTGCGCTATCTTCAATTGTGCTCCATGCTTGGGGTGAGGGTAGTTGTCCTTGGGGGGTCTCTGTGAGGCCTTCATTTTTTTTTCAGCATGTTTTTCATCTCTTTTTGGAGAGGAGTTTTTTCCACTGGGTTTTCTCCTTTACTCCACTTTATAGAAATTTGGTTGTGATTGGGTACCTCATCAGGCCTAGTTGCCGGGACCCAAGTTTGCTTTCTAGCTTGTAGTTGCTTTGCTTTCATGCATTTAGTTTGTAGCTACTTCCTGAGTTCATCTTAAGGGGGGATGTTAGAGTAAAAGGTTTATTACTTAATTATTTTAATTAAGTTACCTTTTATATTTCTCTTAAGATTAACTTAGTTTGCATTTTATTAAATGCTCCCTTTTAGGTTACACTTTAGGGTTTCTTGATCTCCTTCATAAGGACTGATCTCTTTGTATTATTCCATTCAGTTAATGCAATTTATTTTGAAGCTTGCAGAGCACCTTTGCTTTTTTGTCTCCATCTCTTCCTTTCTGTGACAGGTTATTTGCATGTAGGTGATCTTCGGGCTCTGTGAAGTTGGCTTTCTCAACTTCTACAGTTTTGTTGTTTTTTTGGCCAATAGCATTCTTGATACATAGTTATCTGTAGTGTGGCATTAATTTTAATTTTAGTTATTTCTTGGCATTAATATTATTGCTTTTCTTTCTTTCCAAGATGATATCATGAATAACAAACGGGCAGTGCATTGTTATTCCTATAAATGTGTTACTGCTGTTAATTTTTCTTTAGAACCTACAACAAATGTAATCTGTTCTCATTATCAAAAAGGTGGGAAGGCTGTAGCTTCTTGGCTTAGAAATTTATCAGAAAAAAATACAAAGACATTCTAGCAAAATAAATTTCTGGAAGAAATGAAGTCAGCATTTAGTGTATCCATGTGGCTTTGTTGCTTTATATCTATTATAGTTAATGGTCATGCTGTTTTCATCTTTTAGTAATAGTGTTGCACCACTTATTGATGCAGTTATTCCAGCCTGCTGAACTGGAACAGCTAATTTGTGGCAGCCCTGTACTTGATTTTGAAGAACTGTTTGTTTCCTTAAACCTGTGCACTATTATTATTTATTTCGTCTAATATTCTGGATGTTCATGTCTTAGGTTAGGTTGATTTGTGTTTAGCCACCTGTTTGAAAATGATTTGACTTACTGTATTGTCTTTATTAACCATGCATTTATAATTTATACAGAGAAAAATACACAATATATGAGGATGGTTATAGAAAGGATAGTCGCATTGTCTGTGAGTTTTGGGAGGTATGCCAAACATTTCTTTTATTATCATCTTCAATGCAAGCTGTGCTGCATCTTTTGCTTCAATTTTCACAAATAATGTCTCTATTGTAAAAATAGCTTGTGTAGAAAACTATGTTTGAGCTTTTGAATCAACATATCAGATCACACTTCATGATCCTTCATTAAGAAAAGGTAAAGAGATGTTTTTAACCCAAATATTCAAACAAATAACATCTCTAGTGCTTCGAAGATGTATTTTTAAACCACATTAAATTTGCTATTTACATTGTCAGTATGAAGATCGAGGGCAGGGTGATTGAATGGTTAAGAATGTTACGAGTGTTCTTTTCAAGGCTTTAATCCTTCATGTAAGAAATCCTTTCCAAGACAAAGGTTTGTAGTTGTAAGGCCAACTTTTTTTGTGCGAAGTCATTTGCTGTGAAATATCCCAAACAATATATATGCAAATATACTGATTTTTGAAACATAAAATGATGCCCTAGTTTTCTGATTTTTTACTTCTACACAAACCTTAGTTTGCTGATGTAATTTTCTGAGTTTATTTATGCACAAACAGCAGTATATTTTCATCCAAACAATAAGCAAACTTATAGCAGATCATAACAGCATAAATCCATCAACATAGTTTAACAAAAAACCATCATTATGAGCCAATATTTCTGATATTCAACGTCCAGTCTGCTGCTATACTTTAAATGCAATTTACAAAAGGAAATGGGCCTCAAACATGCGCCACCACATGAAGAAACCCCAATGATATAATGCAAAAACTATCTTTAGCTGGGCGGAGTTGCTCCAGCCACAAACATGCAACTATATGATGAGGAAACAACACTAAAACCCTACCAAAGGGGTGCGCTGGCCTGCTAGGCTGCTATTAGAGTTTTGCCACCCTAGAAATCTGAAGTATAACCTCCAACTTGCACAATTCTGCCCTTCACTTAGATGCCTAAATGCTGTTGCAAAACTGAACATGAAAACTATCAACAATCTCCATTGAAGCACATATGAACCTCCGTCATGAAGTCCTCCTTTGAAGAAGCTAGGGTTTTTTCCAAGTTATCCTTAATTCCCAAGGGTTTCCGTCCTTAGAGAATTCGCCAAAGTGCAGAGCAAAACAGCAGTTGTGAAATATTCCTTGATGATAATTGACTCCAACTGACCTTGTATAAATACAAATGTAACGACCTATTCCTTGCGTAAATTAAAATTTTCCAATTCTCACCTTAAACATGTAAAGGTACAAGTAACAAAGACAATACAATAAAATTTATATGTTTCCATATGAATTTCATTTTTAATAAATACGTACAAGTTACAATATGTTTCCATATGAATTTCATTTTCATTGCAATTATAAATCAGAGTTCAAAAGTAATACAGTTACATACATAGCTCGTAAGCTTTTGCACAAATAGAAGTAAGAAGGTCCAGGAGTCTGTCCTTTCAAATCTTGGTACATCAGCCGCTTGCTATGGAGGAGAAACATCACTCGGGCGCTTTTCCGCCAACCACAGACTTATAATGCAGTCCTCCGCACACCTATCGTTAGATAGATGACCCTCCCTTCGAAGAAGAGATTGGTAGGGTATCCTTTAACAATTACCAAATGAGCATAGTGCTGTGTTCTACTCAACTAGAACTTTGCTATTTCACAATCTCGAACTAGTACTAGGATCACAATGAACTGACAGTGTAGTCTCAACTATCTCACACCTGGGTGGATGTCGTACCTTTCACTACTTTGGCCAAAGTATTCTCATTCAGTACTTCGAATGAAGGTCATCTATCAAAAACACTACTCAGGGCCGATTTGACTTGAGGCTTCTTTACTCTACGCATAGGTTTTGTCCTTCAATGGATGAATTTGTCACCCCAGACATCCTACAATCATACGAACCTACTAGAAATGAAACAGTCTATAAGTGTCTTGTATCAGTCCTCCTAATTAGGAAAACTTTATCCTAGGAGTACTTAGCTTATCTCAGTTATCCTAATAACTTAAGCTAAAAGACCTTACTTGACTTTGCCTTCATTTCGATCCTAGTAGATAATAAGTACATCTACGTATTCTCCATATACAGAGACCATACACAACATGCAATAGTCATTCAAAATGCAAATAAACCCTTCCCTTTTATCTTTTTCCATCATTTCTCTTTAATGTAAGATAAGTAAACTAATCCCCTAAGCTCTTTACTCATATAATCTCTTTTTCACAATTCCTTAAATCATTGAATCCCTTACACATTTTCTCCTTTAATGCATTGCTTTAATTATTCATCAAAATAGTTCTTTCCTACTTAGAGCAAATTGAAAACAGCAAACACAAGATCAAAAAGAAAAATAACACTTCAATAAAAGTTATATACTAGGAGGATTCATGCCTGATTTTATAACTCCTCCCAACACAGCTCTCCTTCCAGAAACTGCTCTTCTAGACTCTCCTTCAATCAAGCTTCCAGAATTTCAGCTAAAAATGGCTTCTTTATGATAGCATATCACTCTATAATGAACTCTTATATCTCTTCTTTCAAACGTGATTCCACCATTAATTTCCTACTCAACTATAATTCACAAATACCTCACTCTGAGCTCAAAATGATATAATCATAGTAACTGGTAAATGCTGGTAAAAATTCACTGTATTTCCAAACTCAGCAATACAGAAAATTCAAGCAACACAACGAAATGGATATGGGATCTCAATAAAAATACTAAACTCAGATTGCTCAATCTGTTTTTAATGAATAGAAGGGCGTCTATATATAGGCCCGAATTGCAACGAATTCCACTAATGGAGGCATGTGGATTGACAACAAGTGCTCAAAAATAGTCAAAATGATACTTGGCGGGCTCTTAAATCCTAAGTCATCAAAATTGAAGGTGATTCGTCATTATTTGAGCCAGCAAATCATGAATAATTCAACTCAGAAAGGTAAAACACCACCTATAGGTTTATGCGCATTTCAACAGATAAAGATAAGTAAATATTAATGCTGAGACAAAGTCCCTCATCAGAAGGCGTCCACATTTCCCATTTCTCAGGTTGTGAGCGCCCTCTTTCTAGCCACGTCCTGTTATCCTGGCGATGGTCGCGCGCTACAGGCATCCATTTCATTTTCACGGGAACGACTTTCTTCAAATTTTTCCTTTAAAATTATGTTTCGACTTTACACTTTGAAGTATTTTGTATTTCAAATATTTAACTCTCTTAATATTTTGATTTCCCATAGTTCAAAATATTGATTATTGATTTCAAAATCAAATATTTCTTTTTTTTTAAAGTCTTCAAATGTAATATTTTCTCATTTAAATTTATACAATTTCATATTTCAATGTCATATATTTATATATTTTATCATATATGTATTTTAATTAAGTGTAATATTTTTAAATATATAAATATATATATATTTTCTGACATTACATCGTGATATTTATATATATTTACATATATGTAAATACTACCTTATTATTAGTACATATATTTTAAAAATATAAATATATATATATTTACATAGATATTTATGTATTTATGTATATATCCATAAATATAATCACATCGTTATTATATACATTTATACATAAATATATATGTAAATTTGCTAGGCAATAATATTAAATATTATTTTCACCACAAACATCAGGCGGAATGTGTACATATATCTACCTGTGTATACGTATGTATGCGTATATACGTGTTGACACGTGTATGAGCATATCCGTCTGCTTAACGTACACATGTATTGATATGTCTGTACATATAGATACGTGTACACTATGTATAGATGTATGTGTGTTCCCAATCAATCTTTAACATATATCTTTCATAGCATTCATACTTGGGTCATGGTATAGCAAGTCTGACATTAAACAATCACATCTCCTAAAGCATAAAGAAGTGAATTCAGAAACTTAATATCAATAAACAAGCCTATGGACGACTTACCCTTATCTCGACAAACGGACTTGGCTTACTTAATCTATAGTATGTGTGTATATGCTCAATTTGGTAACCGTTACTGTTTACCTGACCAAGTTCCTCCCCGAATGATGTCTCTCCTCTGTCCGGAGGAACAGTCTTCATACCTGCACACCATGACATGACATCGGCAGTCATATGCTCATAACAAGGTAAAAATATCTCACAAGTTAGAATAACATTATTCCATAATTGTATGCAACATTTAATCAAGATTTAAATTAATAGAAGTAACAATCAAATGAAACCATCATTTAAACATAACACCATTATTGATAACAAGATCAATCATGTTCTATTCATCACCAAGATTCAAACATTACAATCAATTGCCCTATGAAATAGTAGCTATAAAAACGGGGTGTGACAACAAACCTCCTTATGCCTCCCAATCTGGCCGACCTAGCTCTAGGCGCTGAACTTTCATTTAAAATTTGTTTTTTAATTCATTTTCCCTGTCTTTTGGGTGCCCAAAATGACATTGCTTTTTATTTTACTTTTTTATTATTTATCACCCTTATTCCTCCAAAATGGGGCTGCCCAAGCAATATAAAAAATATATAATATATTTTGGCACAAATATTCAAAGATTAAATATTAGTGTTTCCTCCTATTTGGGCTTCAAAAAAGAAAAATAATAAAATATATTTTTTATTTGATTTTCCTTAACTAGCTCGTAAAAGGGACATTACATGCTGTAAAGGAGGCTGAATGAGATCTGTCAAAGAAAGAAAAGGTCCAACTATCAAGGTTTCGAAAGATCAACTACCTGTGGAATTCAACTTTACAAGAACCAGATTGCAAAAGCAGATGAGGTCGGATTTCATTATGTTAAGCACCTTAGTGTGATTATATATGAATTTAGTCATGGATCTCCACATCTCTACAACTGATCTACCCATGGAAGTTTGCTAATGTCTTCCAAGGTTAAATCAAGACAATATGCCACACAAACAATGTATGATACTTCTCCATCAGAATTTTGGTTGCCACTACACACTTTTTTGCTTGATGTGTGATACATTGAACTACATATTGTTGCCCAACCTCTATCACCACCTCATTAATAGGTAGAAAAGCATGTGGGCTGATTTTACATCATATGCATCAGCAGATTTGAGGAAGATTGTGCCACTCTTGGATGCCACAAGGAAGTTGATCAATGTATAGTTGCTTCTATCAGTCCACCTATCTAACATTATAGTGCAACCTATCTTTTCTTTCTCCTTGCGATTCTCAACGAATACCTCACTAGCATCTTGCACCACCTGTTTATTGCCAAATAATAACACTAGCTATTGTAATATAAATGGAATATAATAGGACATACTAGATAACTATAGATGAAGGTAAATGAATGTTTTATTCAAAGGTAGAGCTTGTACAATCAAATTTTAGACTAGGGAGGATCATGTGCCAAATCAGATTGCTTTCTTGACTTGGAGAAGCATATTTAAAGTGCCCAATTGTTGCCAAATAGAACACAACTGTTAACAAACACTCACAACAAATTCCTAACAACTACCCACAAGTTGATAGGTAATTAATACATAGTTATGTACAAACATACTAACAAACCATAATAAGTTAATTTATACCAAGTACATCATCACCTCCAAAAAGAAAAGTAGATTCCTAGCCAACAAACAAAGAACATTACAAAAACATCATGTACAACAGGATATGTTTTCATTGTTTTGGTGGTACCAAAGATTAACTGCTTTGGTTTTGTTGAGTTTTATTGCTTGCAGCCATCACGGATTGAGCAAAACTTGAATTGTCAACTACCCAAAACTTTGTACTTGGTCTTTGAAACCTTGTTGGTTCTTTAAGTCCGTAAGGAGGTTGACTTCCCTCATCAACCAGTAGTTCTTGAGGAAGTAAAAAATAAGAACTCTTCAATGATTGTCTAATTTTGTAGGTGAGCTGGAATGTATCTTGATTGAACTCATAACCACCTATACAATTGAATTAGTCTTTGAGGATCATACATTGCCTGTGAATCAACTTTTTTTCCAACCTCCTCTTTGTTCATGGACTGCATAGCCAAAGATATAAAACTCATTTCCATTGGATGTAATACATTAGTGAAATCAACAATTGTGTTAAATTATACAATTGAAGGTTGGACATAGTGTATTATTCAAGTTGTACAATGATGATTGTGCAAGTAGTGTGTATAGCTGTAAGAGCTCTGACTTATTTTCCCTTCAAATTTTCTGATTATAGTGTATTGACATTGTAAAACCCCGTCCCACAACCTAAAGGACGATGCAATACTGTGGAAGCACAACTAATTTTTTTTCCTTAAAGTTAAAACAAGACGAGTAAGTATCCTACTCTAACCACATACATCCTCTAGGCTATGCAACACGTCTACATGTGAACATCATTACTTATAAAATTTAACCAACCATAGCATATGAATATTAAACTCAAGATACAACTTACAACAAAGCATTAAACTATTTCAAGATAAATCTAACACATAGAAATGTATTAAACATATTTCCACAGATACAACACCATTAAATCCAATAATGAATAGATCATAATATTTTTACAATTACATCACAAAGGTTCACCTCGATACAAATGAGGTATTACAATTATACATATAGATCCACAGTTACAATGAAGAAGGAGAAGAACAACTCCAAAAAACCACACGAGCTCCTCGAACAAGAAGATCCCGCCATTACGAATAGGAAGAGAAATTCAACAATGTAAGATGCATGCCACCCAACCATCTGGTACCCGTAGGCCCACCCCCCGTGTTAGGAGATAGTAACAGGAAACCCAACAACCTATTACCTCTAGACACAGGAAACATACAAAATACTCACAGTACAGATAACCAAGAACTATGGTCACATTGCTTCCAGAATCACAGAATCAATTATAAACACAATACAAATAAATCAACTGTTGTCATAGGAGGAGTGTCATCATAAAGGTTGCATTGGTTGTCCAAAGGAGATCTTCCTAGGTCCCGACCCCCCTCTAGGGTTATCCTGGTAACCTCTCACGATTCCGGCCCCACATGCACACCAGTGCGGAATTGGTTATCTTTCGAGAAGACAAGATAACGATCTAGTCATTCCAGGCCTTCCTGACTCATCTCAAGTCTCATACAATCCCTTGAGCCAATGAGCGAGGTTAAATATCTTGTTATATGTGTTAAGCTAATAGATTATTTAATTCCCACTTGATTATACTGACTCCCACACGAGTTGTCCTAGGACCACTTTGTTGTAAATTTTTATAATTAGATTATATGCACAAAAAATTAACTCAGAATCAGACACAATAACATAGCAGATACCCTAGGAAAACCCTCCACTTGAGGGAGAAAAACCCAGCAACAAAGATCTTCTCTTATATATAAATAATGGCAACAACTCTCTTTACAGTGAGACCAAACACAAGGCCAATATTCAGCACCTAAACCAGATGCAATGACAGATAACTATCTGCACTTTCTTGAATTACTAAATCTGCCCTTGATGAGATTCGCAATCTGCCCTTAATAAAATTCGCAATCTGCTCTTAATAAGATTCGCAATCTGCTCTTGATAAGATTCATAATCTGCTCTTGATGAAGGAAATGAATCGAACTTTTCTTGATGATTGAAAGAATAGAAATGACCTTGTATATATATGCAATGAGAGAGAGGTCGCACCTCTTCATGCACAAGGTCGGCCAAGGAGAGAAATATAATTACAAATAAAATATATTAATTACAAGGAAGGTCGGCCGTTATAGAAAATTATATTGTTGCCAAGAGAAGCGCCAATTCACATTTCATAACACATATAAATAAATAGCCGATAGGCTATATTGATTTATGTCTTCACTCGTGGCTAGAAGGATGAACCCGAAGTTGTAATATCATTAACACTCCCTCTCAGCTAGGGAGAGAACTTCCAGCTGCTCAAGACAAATCATCTCAACATGATGCCCATCACATTGGCTACAACCAGATGCAAAAAAAGGAATATCACTTCAACGTGATATTAGATATCGCCTCAACACGATATCAACCATAATGGCTACAACCATACTATGGTAAGTACAAGTGTTCATCACTTGCGTGATGTTGTCACCTCAACGTGACTTTCACCATGACTCTCTCAGAGGGTGAAACAGTACAACATATGTCATGGAGTCCACACATGACATCCACCATGACTCAACTCAGAGGGTGGAAACAAGGGCTTTCACCTCAAATTCCTCCGTCTCAAAGGAAAATGCATTAACAAGGGCTTGCACCTCAAATTCCTCCGTCTCAGAGGAAAATGCATTAACAAGGGCTTGCACCTCAAATTCCTCCGTCTCAGAGGAAATTGCATTAACAAGGGATTTCAACTCGAACTTCTCTCCGGAGAAGAACTCATTAAACAAGGCTTCTTACGTCGAGGACTCTTTCTCGGTCAAAGTGGATTCTCCACCATACCAAGCTTATCTTGAAAGTACACAAACTTTATCACGGAAAGAGGCTTGGTGAGATATTTTAACGATACGCTCATGGAGTTAACGATGTACCTCAATTGTCTGACCTTTGCGATTACCCATGTCTACGATGTGAGTGGTGCACTTACGATCTCCAGCGTCTTGGATTGTCATACCTGGAACACATGATTATTGGCTTCACCTGGCTTCTGATTATCACAATGAATGATAGTAGGCTCCATTGATTGTCCAAACAATCCTGCGTCTGAAATACACTACTTCGAGTTGCCAGCACAAGTTGCAATATCTCTGCCTCTGTTATTGCTCAATGCCAACTGAAAGCGCTTCTGCTACACCCGAGTCATTGCGAACCTCAAGCGAAACAACATCGAGAGGTGCTCTTACGGTCAACAACACAACCATCTTCTTTTAGGTTAGGTAGGCTCCTCACGAATCTTCAAGTACCCCATCAACCTTACGACCTCATGCGTCCAAGATTTGCCTACAATGTTTGCCTTAGATAAAATGTTTTCCGATTGCACACCTTTGAGTAGCGTAGAGAGTTCAAGGTAGATCCTCGACCCTCATAGCGAATCACTCTATTTTGAATAGGTTTTGCTTGGAGCTACCAATATCAAATCGGATGACAATCTTTGAGCAATTCTGATCTCGGTAAATCCTCTAAGGATTTAGCACCTAGCGTACGGTAATCTTCACTTCTTCTCAAAAGGTACAAAACTCCCTCTTGATCCTTGTGAGATTGCAAAGAAGACTTCTGGAAGTGAACTCCCTCTAACCACCAGCTCAGTTCCATGGCTGCAAGTTGTGACTTCACGCTTGATCATTTCTTTGGTTGGCATGACTTCCTCATAAGATGTCTCAAGCTTTTCATCGCTAAGCAATCTCTCATCACCTTCCTGCTTCTAGCTGTTCACAAAGCATTTTAGAGAGAGATTACTAACAGTTTATAACTATCCAAAGAAATATTAAGACTAGAATCATGCAAGGTTTACTATCTCAGGTTATAGCATGAACACATAAGAATTTATGAATAATATTAAAACATGAATAAATAAATCAGCCTAAAGAGAAATATATCAAAAAATCAGAATGAAGGGCTAAAGAAACTTATCTTTATATAATTTTGATATAACTCTTTCTTCCATCTTTTACTCCTCTCGAGAGTGCCAAACTCAGCACAACAAAAAAAAATCTGCACAACTCCAAATTTCTTCAATGCATTATGCGGTTAGCATGTAGAACCAACTCTCTCCAAGAGTTCAAGGCTCTATCACAGATCATGCATTAGAGAATGATATCGATGTGACCAATCACCATCGAACTTTCAATTCTCTTTTTATTTCAGAGTCACACTCAGAAATCTTCACAACCAACATGAAAAGACTAGCAATAAATGAAGTCTTCAAAGGATCTTATGCTAGTGAACACAATTCAAGAGAAACCACTATCTCTCTTTACTAATTACAAGATCCAAATAAAAGATATAACTTAACAAACAAAGAATACTTATCTCTTTAAATATTCTGATGGATGCAAGATACACTGCTCTTGAGCACAAAATAGTACACAACTTTCACGGCTTGAACACAGGCCCATGATTTAGAATAGAAATTCCCTAGAATCCTTTTGAGGAGAGAACTTATTCATATCCGCAAATGAAGCATGTTGATTAGGCCTGGTTGGGCAATCCTTTGCATAGTGACCAAACTTGTCACAATGAAAGCATTGGACTTGGGAGAGGTCCCACTTCTTCTTGAATGCGGGAGCACCATCTGACCCTTTATCTCTATTCCTCTTGAAGTATCCTTTCTTTCCTCTTTTTCCTTTCTTCTCCGATGATTGAGCGAAAAGAACATGAATGTCTTCATTTGTAGAGCTTCAACCAATACCTTTCGCAGCCAACCTAGACTCTTCTTGAATACAGTCCGCCTTCAAATGATCAAACTTGGGAAGTTTCGATCTCGCGCTGATTCCTTGAATGTAAGACTCCCAAGATGAAGGAAGACCATTAAGAGCCAACATGGTCAAATTCTTGTCATCAACAATATGACCAATGGTAGAGAGTTGATCTCTCAAATTGGAAATCTTCATGAAGTAGGTGATGACAAATTCTCCTTCTGCCATCTTAACATGATGAAGTTGTTGCTTCAAGGCAAGTGCCCGGCTAGTGTTGTTGATTTCGTACATTTCCTCCAATGTCTTGAACATCTCCCTTGCAGTCTTCAACTTGGAGACAATTGGAACAATGTGATCCTTGACGGAATCAACCAACAACTTCTTCGCCTTGATGTCTTTCTTCTTCCATTGCAACTTCTCTTCTTCCTCTTTAGGTTCGGGAACTTTGGTCTCCACAAACTCTGCCAAATCATTCTCCTCCAATGTGAGCATGATTCTAAAACTCCATGAAGTGTAGTTTGACGCTCCCTCAAGTCTATCTTCGATCTTCAATCTGTTCACCATCTTGATTGATGTAGAGATAGACAAAGAATTAAGATGAAGAGAAAAGAGTATCGCTGTAAATCTGATCACGATCTTCTCAAACCTGCTCTGATACCATGTTAAATTTTAATGATCAGATTGTATGCACAGAAATTAA
>VDFB02279934.1:0-80917 GCA_007258455.2 Sequoia sempervirens | reverse complement strand
CCGATCCTGCGATTTAAGGGATCTCTCTAAGGATTTAGCACTCCAGTCTTTCAATACAGTAATCTTCACTTCTTCTCAGTGAGTTACAAAAATCCCTCTTGATCCCTACTTCAGAGATTGCAAAGAAGACTTCTGGAAGTGAACTCCCTCTAACCACCAGCTCAGTTCCATGGCTGCAAGTTGTGTCTTCACGCTTGATCATTTCTTTGGTTGGCATGACTTCCTCATAAGATGCCTCAAGCTTTTCATCGCTAAGCAATCTCTCATCACCTTCATGCTTCTAGCTGTTCACAAAGCATTTTAGAGAGAGATTACTAACAGTTTATAACTATCCAAAGAAATATCAAGACTAGAATCATACAAGGTTTACTATCTTAGGTTATAGCATGAACACATAAGAATTTATGAATAATATTAAAACATGAATAAATAAATCAGCCTAAAGAGAAATATATCAAAAGATCAGAATGAAGGGCTAAAGAAACTTATCTTTATATAATTTTGATATAACTCTTTCTTCCATCTTTTACTCCTCTCGAGAGTGCCAAACTCAGCACAACAAAAAAAAATATGCACAACTACTGATTTCTTGAATGCATTATGCGGTTAGCATGTAGAACCAACTCTCTCCAAGAGTTCAAGGCTCTATCACAGATCATGCATTAGAGAATGATATTGATGTGACCAATCACCATCGAACTTTCAATTCTCTTTTTATTTCAGAGTCACACTCAGAAATCTTCACAACCAACATGAAAAGACTAGCAATAAATGAAGTCTTCAAAGGATCTTATGCTAGTGAACACAATTCAAGAGAAACCACTATCTCTCTTTACTAATTACAAGATCCAAATAAAAGATATAACTTAACAAACAAAGAATACTTATCTCTTTAAATATTCTGATGGATGCAAGATACACTGCTCTTGAGCACAAAATAGTACACAACTTTCACGGCTTGAACACAGGCCCATGATTTAGAATAGAAATTCCCTAGAATCCTTTTGAGGAGAGAACTTATTCATATCCGCAAATGAAGCATGTTGATTAGGCCTGGTTGGGCAATCCTTTGCATAGTGACCAAACTTGTCACAATGAAAGCATTGGACTTGGGAGAGGTCCCACTTCTTCTTGAATGCGGGAGCACCATCTGACCCTTTATCTCTATTCCTCTTGAAGTATCCTTTCTTTCCTCTTTTTCCTTTCTTCTCCGATGATTGAGCGAAAAGAACATGAATGTCTTCATTTGTAGAGCTTCAACCAATACCTTTCGCAGCCAACCTAGACTCTTCTTGAATACAGTCCGCCTTCAAATGATCAAACTTGGGAAGTTTCGATCTCGCGCTGATTCCTTGAATGTAAGACTCCCAAGATGAAGGAAGACCATTAAGAGCCAACATGGTCAAATTCTTGTCATCAACAATATGACCAATGGTAGAGAGTTGATCTCTCAAATTGGAAATCTTCATGAAGTAGGTGATGACAAATTCTCCTTCTGCCATCTTAACATGATGAAGTTGTTGCTTCAAGGCAAGTGCCCGGCTGGTGTTGTTGATTTCGTACATTTCCTCCAATGTCTTGAACATCTCCCATGCAGTCTTCAACTTGGAGACAATTGGAACAATGTGATCCTTGACGGAATCAACCAACAACTTCTTCGCCGTGATGTCTTTCTTCTTCCATTGCAACTTCTCTTCTTCCTCTTTAGGTTCGGGAACTTTGGTCTCCACAAACTCTGCCAAATCATTCTCCTCCAATGTGAGCATGATTCTAAACCTCCATGAAGTGTAGTTTGACGCTCCCTCAAGTCTATCTTCGATCTTCAATCTGTTCACCATCTTGATTGATGTAGAGATAGACAAAGAATTAAGATGAAGAGAAAAGAGTATCGCTGTAAATCTGATCACGATCTTCTCAAACCCGCTCTGATACCATGTTAAATTTTAATGATCAGATTGTATGCACAGAAATTAATTCAACCGCATTAATAACAATGTAAGATACCTGAAAACCCTCCTGAGGGAGGAAAACTCAAATATCAAATAGTATCTTCTTACATATATATATATCTGAAGAGAACACTTTGTGCCACTGAAAGGCCAATGAGAGATGCATTGCTATCAACGAATGATAGAATCACGATTCTATTATATCAATCACACTTTAACTCCAGAACTTCAACAATGATCCCACTTACATATGATAACTTCACACCGCCTCCTTCAATGATCTGCAGACTCTTGATATAAGATAACGATCGAACCGAACTGAATGAGTGAATGGAACTAACTTACCTAGAATATATATATACATGAGAGGGAGAGAGAGACGCATCCTTTCATTTAATCCCAAGGTCGGCCTCCAAGAAGAATCGCATCCAAAGGAAGTGGGTCGGCTTCATAAGAACTCGTGCCTTTTCTTTAAAAAACAAAAATGTGCCTCTTCATAATGTAGGCTTAATATATAATTAGCACCTTATAAAATATAATGCGGCTCTTCAAGATAACATCTCTATATAAATTAAATACATTAAGCCATTATTTAATTTTTATTTCAAATGATGATATCGCTTGAATGATTGCACATGATATCATTAACAAATATAAGCAGATTGCAAGCTGAATCATGCCTCAAATCTGCCCAGCTGTGTGCATACAACAGAATTTAGAACAGCAGATGATATACTCTAACAATCTTCAATGAAACCCTTCCAAACTTGCATAAAATACACCAATAAGCTCAAACCCTGTAGAGTTATTGTTCCCGCATTACTGTTCACGCGTTACTGTAGCAGCAATTAAACATTTTAAATCTTGTATAGAATGGCTGCCAAGAAAGAATCTCTAGGTCTGTTGTAGATATCTCTTCCAATCCTTCAAACCCTAGATGAAATTTCTCACTTTAAGCACAAATAGAACACCTACATAATGCCCTCCTGTATGCCAAATTCAATAGATACTTCACTATTTCAAAAGGCTGCAACAATGGAGTGTTAACGTTCTCCAATGGCTAACTGGTTCAGAAACCCTTGGCTTCCTCTCTCAGACAAAAATCATCAACACCAATGCTCAATCGAAGGATTGTAAAATGACTCCAAAGTAAAATATATAAGCCTTCTTGAGAAAGTCCAATTTCTCCAAAAAGGCACATTTCATATCATTAAATGTTATTTTCTTTCATCCCTTTTAATATTTCATTAAATACTTTGGAATTGGCACCCAATATTTAATTAATAATATGGCCCCCTTTTAGTGATGAATTGACCCTCAATATTAAGTTAAGTTATAACTTAATATTATAATCTTTTAAATATTTAATGTTTATTTAAGCCAAATAAACATTAATATCTCCATGAATACTCATTATTTTTGAGTGTTGTCTGAACTGGGAGCTGAGCTGATGGAACTGCATACAACCACACACCTTATAAAAATAGTAAGGGTCCCTCTCAATGTAACTTTGACTTACTATAAATAGTAAGTGATGCATACAGAGCCCTATGAACGCCAAGCGAAGGCCAAAACTGAATGCCACTGAACACTGGAGATGATGCAAACCTCAGGAGACCCTCTAACCATCCTCACTAGCCTACGAGGGTCAGAATTATAGGCTAATCTCTTCTGACAAATGACGTCAGCTAGAAGGGGACATTACATTTGATGTTGGAAGGAAATATGAATAGAACATTTAGTAGACATGGTTAATTGTATTTTTCTATTTTTATATAATATAAATACTTTTTTTCCCTTTTTCGACAAAAGACTTAAACCCCAATACATACTTTATAATGTAGTATCTTATAAAATTGTGCATAACTTTATTGTTTGCGTTAAATGGAAAGCAAGCTCTTCCAATCCATGTGCCTTAATGTTTGCAAATATGGATGCATTATCATTCAGTTAATCACTTCCATTAAAAAACATTAACTTTGTATCCATCCTAGACTAGATGATTCTCTAAAGATTACCCAAACATCTAGTGTTGTCCTTTGTATAAATCTAGAAACCAGAGGCCATCTTTTGATAAATTGCCAAGATGACCATTTTTGACAACCTAGCCACTAATAGAAAATCATAATTGTGGCCATGCTTTGTAGAGTACAAATTTGAAATAAGTCCATGGAGATTGACTCCAAAAGCTTTTGTTGATGCTAGCAAGGGAGAGTACAACCCATATTTCTTTCTTCTATGTAGTGCGCAAGTCCTACAAGCTCACATATATTTGGCAACATCAACTCCAAGATTAAAACTAATTTGTTGAATTGGAATTGAGTAAAATGATATAGGTATGGATGTGTGGGTACAATACATTGGTATGGCCAAAAAAAATGGAGTTGGGTACATTTTGAGTACAATCCATAAACACGTAAAGTTGTCCACACCTAACTATGCCAAAATTTATCCTATTCCAAGCATTAATTAAATAAATAATTATTTATGTAATTAATTCATTTGTTATCCCTATTCCCTGCATTTAATTAAAAAAAATTAACATTTATTTAGTTAAATCCTACCTTATAGTTCTATCCTACGAGAATTAAATAAATGCAATTTTCCCACCTCAATCCAATTAGTTGGTTAAATCAAATTAATTTGCTAAATAACCCTTGCACACTCTAACTGTGATTAATTTAATTAATCGCATCTAATCCCACTTATCCCTAAACTTTGAACCCTTGATCCCCACTCTCAATCCTAACCCTCCATTTAGACATGTAATCTCTCAAAAATATGTGAGGACACTTGTCAAATCTCTCTTCCTTGTGTGATCTCTCATGCATGTGTGAGGAGTCACATGTCTCCATTCCACTTCCTTATGTGTCCTCACACATGTGAGAGGACACTTGCCATTGATTCATCTTCCCTATGTGTCTTCATAAATGTGTGAGAGGACAACTATCATAGGTCTCTCTTCCCTATGTGTCCCACACATATGTGAAAGAATACTTGTCATAAGTTTTTTTGGCCCATGCACCCTCTCACCCATGTTCGAGGGCTCAATCTCCTCCCTTGGATTTGGTCAAACCAATCCTAGCCCTTCATATCTCCTTAGTAATCCTCCTCAAGTGCATCAATCAAATGGTGCCACTTTGCAATCTCTCATGAATCCTCCACCATTGATCTTAAAATCAAATATCAACCATCCATCCTCCATCCTCAACATCTATAAACCAAACCCTTTTCAAACCATATCATTAACACATTTTGTTGCAAAGTCATGTTATCAAATCGGAAAGCAACCACATCATAACTACACATCGTCAGCACACTAAAAGCACATCAAGAGGATTCTTGGGAGGCCTTTTAAGACTTCTCAAGGTTTTGGGCACAAATTCATCCTCTTCTCGCTCAAACATAGGTATGATAGAGGGCAAAAACATAGGTATGATAGAGGGCAAGGTATTGCATTTGAGTCTTTGTTTTCAATCATATACACATTCATACAAGAAACATATAAAAATCATAAATATATACATGTTTACAGCCTAAAAACAAGAATTAAATTAAGAATGTCAACATCTCAACATTATCTCTTCCTACACATTCAATTCTAAGTTGCCAATTTACTCTAAGGAACTGTTGGGTTCGAGTCCAATCCATTTTGGATCTAGATCCCATTGTGGTGTGAGGAGTTGATGTGTTCAAGGGACATGTTTGAACCCATGGAACAAACCTAAGCAAAAATCGAAGAGCCTTTTTTAAACTTTTTGAGGAGGCTTTGACTCAATGGTTGAGAAGTTGAAGACCATCATAATTGCAAAAGAGTACAACCCTAAAAAAAATCTTCAAGCAACTACACAAAATTAGAGATGAAACAAAATGACTACCTCGCTACATCTTCTTGCCTTTGTATTGAGTCCCAATTATTAGAATGTTGAGATCGAATATGTGTTGACAAAGATTACCCCATATAGAGATCTTGAAGTCAACCAAGGGTACAAGGTAAAGCTTCGTAGACTCTTCAATGATCCTGACATAACATATATAGTTAGACTCAAGTTCATGTATTTTGTATGCTCCAATGAATTTAGTATCGATACCCTTCATGACAAGTTTAAGGTTGATGCTCATTGTCAATTTTACTAGATAATGATGATAGATTTGATGCAACAAAGAACATCCACAAAACTATTAACAATAGCATGGAAAGGATTGAACATTGGTGGCTTACTTCTTTTACTTGTTTGGCCTATTACCAACATGGAGCCTTAACTTGTTTTTTTAACCAATACGATTGAGCGTTTGATGTCTCCACCACTATGCCATTAGGCATACTCTACCTAGTCTTCAGTATGCACCATGGTGCATACATAGCTGAACATCTAGTAAACGCATGCATGGATGGAGAACATTATCACAATCATTGCATACTTAACATGTTATGTTTGCAGTTCTGCTGCTACGATCAATCCTTCCATTCTCTTACCCTCGTTTATATTCTCAGTCATTGCAACATACAAAGTAGCTTATCCACAAATCCCTGTAATTATATTCTATAATTCACTCATATAATTTTATTTATTGTTTATTAACAATTTCATTTAATATAAATACTATTTCCGCAACATTTTGGGACAACGATGGTGGGACAGCAGGGGACATATTAGTCCAAGTGTGATTTTTGGGGGACAGCAGGTTGACAACTATATATATATATATATTATAGAGAGAGAGAGAGAGAGAGAGAGAGAGAGAGAGTCAAATTTCAAAAAATTAATAAAAAGCAGTATAACAGCAGCAACATAAAATGATGCTAGATGATGTCTGCAGAAACCCACATGCCAACCACATTCCAAAAAAACGCTTTGTCTGCACTTCTCACACAATACTGCACTGTACCAGACCATAACCATTGAACCTTTAATCTCTTTTGCAACTGGCAATAACAACCGACTAATACCATATCAAAAAAATTGAAGTTTAAGACTTCGAGTTTAAAGTTTGAACAATGAAATCAGAAATTCAAATTACTGCTATTAGCATTAATTCTTGTATAACTTATATCATTAGCTATGAATCTGAACCATAATATATTTATTACTGTTATTCTACTGCCGCTGTTGTCACTTATCAGGCAAGACCAAATCTCACAGTTTGTGCTAGACCAATAGTTTGGAATACCAAAAAAATTATACATCATCTGGGGAGGGAAAAATTTATTAGAATATTGGGATTTCTTTGATTCTATTTATTTTACTTCCTTCTGTTTGATGAGCTCAACATATTTTCTTTCAAATGTATGACTACAGGACTTGTTTCTGTTGTTATTATTGCACAGGGGAGACACAAACTCCTCTTGTAGACTTGGAATTGTTATTGGTGTGGGAGGAAAGTGTCAAGAGGTAAATGATCTTGAAAAGCTACAGACTCACATGCTCGTAGTTCTCTCAGGCAAAGTAGACCATGTTGATAGGGGGGAGGATATCCTACAAAACTGTCTTAAGGATAAGAGAGTTCATCTTGACGCCCTGCAGGAAATTACAGTTTCCTTCAAACATATGACTGCAGGGCTTGTTTCTGCTTTTATTCATTGCACGGGGGAAAACACAAACTCCATTTATAAACTTGGAACCGTTATAAATGTGAGAGAAAAGTATCAAGGGACAAATAGTCTTGAAAAGTGTGATAAAGGGTCATGTGATGGATGGAGCATGCTCTTCAAGATGCCCCCATAATGCATCCTGAATGCTAGATGGCCAGTGCTATCAAATACAAATCAACAAAGGATTATAGTTTTAAAAAAAAAATCAATCCAAAAATTATGCATTCCACCGGTTGAGCAGACTGCATACAAATAAGTCCCACCATGAAAAGTATCAACTAAACAAAGATAAACCAAATCCACATAATAATACATGAGCCTTTCAAGTATTCAACATCAAAAACATTGGAAAATATTCCAAATGCATCATGTGTCTAGGAGTATCTATAATAAACCACCGTTATGCATACTTATAAAGTGAGTTGTCGCCCATAAAATAAACCTTACAGCGTTGGACAAAATTCTTACCTCCATACGACTTTGTACGAGGATCCAAGTACGAATCAGGCAACACCCAGCGAACATTAGGAAGTGCTGCAATTAAACCAAAAAAACTTATTAAAATTTACATTAGGTAATTGCTATAGATGTGAAGGAAATAAATAGCTACTATTATCCAACAACTACGCGTACGCTTAATCTTGTAGGAAAGCTCCTCTGAAACCAGGCAGCCAAAAGCAAAATAATGCTTTGTTGAAACCGAGTAAATTTTCATCCTAGCTTCCTCCTCGCTGTAAAATCAAAACAATCACAAACCATTTTAAATCACATTAACACCCCATTTTATCTTGCACTTGCACAACCAAACCTATTTTTGTGTCTTAATACCCAAAAGTTTATCTTTACTGCACTTCTGCACCTACATAGCCAACACTACGTTGATTCCCAACACCGAAAACTTTATCTTTGCTGCACTTACATAGTCAAACCTATGGTTGTTTCCGAATACCCAAGATAAAACATAACAAGCATGAATGCCTCAAACACTAAATCCAAGACCCCAAAAACCCCATCTGCACATAATAAACAAAAGTAAAAATAACAATTCTGTTTGCTTTGACAAAAAACAGTCAAATTAGAGGCCTCACCTTCCCACGACCTGTGCAAGCGTCTTGATGTAGCTATCAATAATCTCATCTCTGGGGGGGTTACCTTCAGGGGGCTCCATGACAATGAGCCAGTGCTCATAATCACAGCCATCAAGTAGAATGGTCTCCTTCGGGGGACGGTTACTCCAGTTGGGCGACGGATCGTTCACAGACGACGTGGTGGGTATTGTTGCATAGCGTCTCAAAGCCGGTAGAATGACAGGTTGCGGAACCGATATACCTCCAAGAAAGCGCCCATTGCGAAACCCTACAGATGAATGTGAAGATATCCTTAAGCCCCTGAGACTTACACCTCTGTTTGTTAACAGCGAAACCCTGTTAGAAGAACAGAGATTGAGACTTGCTCTTAATGACAGAGCTGCTCGCACCAGTACCACCATTTTCTCTATAGGGAAATTGAGTTGCAATGTAGATAGGACAAATTAAAACCCTACACAGGCATTCATGTATAAGAGCAATATCTATGGATGAGGGTTTAAGAGAGTCGATCATAAAAAGACTTTATCATAAATTCGTAATAAATCTCGGGAGCTTATTCTAGAACTATCTATTTTTTGAAAATTCCTTATTGAATTTAGGGCTATTAGAGATTTAAGTTGAGAGTGAAGCCTAGCAACGTTCATTTGAGGTGAGCCAACATAATTAAACATGGTGATAGAAACCATGAAATTGGAAGTATGCATTGAAAACCTAAGCCAGTGATATCCATTACACCTTAAGACAAAAAATTTTGAGCATAAACTTAAGGTGTATGGAAGTATTGAGAAATCTTAAAATATCTATTTGCAATAGCTTAAAATAGAATATCAAAATTAATAGGTTTATGGAAGTATTGAGAAATCTTAAAATATCTATTTGTAATAGCTTAAAATAAAATATCAAAATTAATATATTTTCAATAACATTTTTATGATCTCACATCATCATAATTTTTGTTCACCTTCTAACAAGTGTTCACTCTCTTATATATTTATATAGAAGTGAAAAACTATTCAATTAGGGGTTTATTTAGAAAATCAATTTGACATTAACTAAATTACAATCTATTAAGTGGGTGAAGACAATCATTTATTCAAGTTGTTAAAGTCTTATAGACATAAGATAGATTTTTCCCTAAGTGAGGTGATTAGGATGTATTATTTTATATTTATTAATTTTGATTATTTTGTACTTTATTTGTATTTTACTAAGATTGTTTAGAGTATAATTATTTTCTTAATTTCACCACATTCTGTAGAAGGAAAAACTCATTTTTAGGTGTCACTATATTCTTTACAAAAAATATTGGAGTATAACTTATTTTCATTGCACACGTGTGTGCATATCATTTGGCATGAAGAAAATGAGACATAGACAAATAATTATGCAAGGTGACATATATAAAGGTAAGGAGTTGCCATAACCATTATTTCACCTCTTTAAAATAGAGGTTCACTATCATTTCTTTATGGTAGTAATTAGTTTTCTTATTATTTTGAAACTCTCATACACTTTATAATGGAAAGATTATGCACATTATAAGATTTCAAGTTGTCGTCTTCATTAATTCATTGAGTTGTTTTATTTTATTATTTATTGGTGCTTGTTTGCACCATCATCCCTATTTTTTGATGAAATTAGGGGGGCTTTTTTCTATAAGTCATCTTATGTATTTACTTTATATATCAGTCTAAGACAGACCTAATGTGCTTTTAGTGCTTTTAATTTGGTCTTATTTCATATAAGGTCCCTATTGATATTTGATCTAAGATCTACATTTCTAACCCCTATAATTATTTTAGAATTTGAATATTTGTTTTGCTTGTTCCATGTGCTTTGTTACTTTCCCTACGATATTTTTAATTTTGCTTGAAAAGGTCAAGTCGAAGTTGGTCAACTAGAAAATCTGAGTTGAAAAATCAAAATTATCATTATTCAAGTCCTCGGTGACCTTGGCATGGTCCATTTCAAAAGTTAAAAATTTCAAGTCAAAAAATTTTATCATTCTTTTATGGAATTATGAAACTCCTGCAAACATGTTTTTTAAACTTCTTCAAGTCCTTTGCACTCCCAATATATGTTCTTATTTTATGGAATGAAGGTTTCTTACAGACTTTTACCACTTTGTCTATTTCCCTTTGTCCCTTCACTATCATCTTCTTTCTCAAATTACAGATTTGTGGACTTTTCTCACCTATCTAAGCTTGGCAAAAGTCTTTCCATCCTTCACTTTTTGCATCCCCTTTCTTCATTGTATATTCTTGCATTTTTTATGTTTATGGATTTATAGATTCATCATAGACTTTAGCATCTTCCATTGTTTCCCTTCATTCCCCACTTTCCCATCTCCCTACAAGCCTTCACTTCTTCTTTATAGGAATGTGGAATTCCATCTATACCTTTGGACTTCTTCCATCTTTTTCCTTTTATCATTGGCTTCCGTGCATCTTCATGGCCTTCCGCCAAACTTTCTTCTTTTGAATTTGATATTTTCATAAACTTTTGAACATAGTCCAAAGTCCCTTCCTCATATGCATTATTGTGAGTCCTCATGTTTAACCTTGTAAAACTCCACCCTTCTATGGCTCTCCTCAAAATCTAACTTTTCTTTGTAACCTATACTTTCACAAACCCAACACAAAGTTTCACCAATCAACCCTCACTTGATACATGATACCTCCTTATTAACTTATGACTAATCTAGCCCCAATGACAAATTGACCCATTGAATATTTTGTGTGTTCATCGTTGTGCACTAAGATGACTAACAAATAATATTTGGCTTTATAGACCTAAGATAGCCTATCATGTCACAATTTCTTATTTGCCACATTGGTGCCCTATGTTGTTATTGATTCTTTCTACCAAATTTTGCCTAGTCACCTCTCCCCAACCACTTCAAATAAACAAAAAAGCTTGCATTTCACTATTCTAAATTTAGCAACCTACCCAATAAAGAAATAATTTGCCTATCTAAGGCACTACAAAGAGTTTATTTGTCCATCCAAGCCCTTATTTGACTTGTTCTCATGTACAACTTCAACCATTAGCATGTGTAGCCCCTAAAACCAACTACTTCCTAATTTTTATTGGATTTCCATACTCCCAAGGCATATTTAATGTAGATTTAAAGAGTTTTCTCATATTTGACTCTTGTTTGCGATGCATGCAATATTTGGCACCATGCTTCCCCTAAACCCATAAATAGGTGATCTGTAGGAAAAGAACTTAATGGAAACATGGCTCGAGAGATAGATCTTGATTCCCTAGGTTTGATCCCATAAGTTTCAAAGTACAAAACAAGTAGACAATTGTGTGGGATTTGTCTATAATTATAAAATCTAAAGTGACCTGCAATTTTAAATTTTATTTTTTGGGTCATTTGAAAAGAACAATATAATTAATGAGGTTATCCCCCTTCTTTTCAAGGGATATAGAAAGATTTAGTAGAATCTACATTGAATAGAAAATACTTAAGAACTGAGGCTAAGGAAAAAGAGGGAATTTTCTTCCTCTATGCATGAAAATATGTTACACCCTTAATATTAGAGTACATAAGGTTATGAATAGTGTGCTTGTGACTATCTTAACTCTTAATTAATTCATATTATCATTATTATATTTTGATATAGCTAATTAGGTTAGCCTAAGTCTTACGTGGTTATCTAAGTCAACAAGGGTGATATCCTAGGTATAAGTAGGGTATATAGGAGGTAGTGAGTCTTAATTGTTCATCAAATTGTGAATTGTGTTCCCATTGGAGATATTTGGAGGTTTTTTCCCTCAAAGTAGCTTTTTATTCGCAATTATTATTAAGTATTGGTATCATATTTCATATTATGTATTCTATTGTGCAAGTTATTTCATTACAAGTGGTACCAAAGCATGATCTTGGCATTGTGAAGGCAAGGCCTTTTTCAATTTTGGAGGTCATTTTAAGAAGCTTGTATCTCTTAGATTTTAGTGAGTTTATTTTTTAAAAGGGTTTTTGAAGAAAATATTGAAGCAACTACAGTCCGAATTTCAAAGGAATTGAAGCAAGATTGAGCTACTTACAAAATTAGGGTTTTTGCCTAATTTATTTAGAAAGCACATATCTTCCAAATCCTAGGGAATTTGTTCCTAAATTTTATTTTATTTTTTAAGTGGTAAGAGAGGCATCCACAATCCAAATTCTAGAGGAATTGGAGTAGAATTAAGTAAACTTTTACAAAATTAAGGTTTCCAACAAATTTACTCTCAAGGCTATAAACCATCTAATTTTTGGGAGGTTTTTATAGGAAAGTGTGACCTAGTCCCTAGTAAGTTACAATAAAAAAATAGGTTATTTGAATTTATTTGTTATTTAATGCAAAATCATTTCCTTTCATCATGACAAACCCTACAACAAGAGGCAAAAAGAATGTTGCCACACTTGGGAAATCTTTAGATAAGGATGATGTAGAAATTAAGGATATTAACCCTAATAAGGAAATCAACAAGGTCAAGGGTCAAATTTCATCATTGAGGAATGAGATGAATGAATTTTCAAGGAAGTTGAACACACTTATTCAAGGGATGAAGTGTAAGGGAGAAGATTCATCTAATAAGGTGGAATATAATGCTTTTATTGGACATAATTTTTTTGGGGTTGACTCAAATCTCCAGAAGGATCATCTCTTTAATAATCCTATGCCTAGGTAATTCATACCCAAGTCAAACATGAGAAAGTTTGATGGCAAAGATCCAACCTTGATTAAATTTCTAAATGGAGTAGTTATTTGATCTCCATCATTCCAAGCCAACAAAAGGTGGCTATGGCATCATTATACTTGGAACCAAACCAATTTATTTGGTATTGGTGGTTATGTGATGAGAAGAGAAAGAAGGGTTGTGTTGTCAAATGGTAATTTTTTCAAGGGAACTTGCTATCCATTATGGAGATAACTTTAAGGATAGTTATTTTTTCCAACTCACTAAAGTAAAGCAAATAGGTATAGTCAAGAACTATACTAATCAATTTCAAGCCCTTCGTCTAAGAGTGGAAAATGTTATAAAATAAAATTTGAAGGAATTATTTCTAGGAGGCTTAAAAGACCACATAAAATATGAGGCACATTTGTTCCAACCACAATCCTTGTCACAAGCATAGGTATGACAAGAGAATTTTAGGAGAATTTTTTGGCCAATAGATGACAAGGGATCATAAACATAAGAGAAAGGATCTCTCCTACATATTCATTACCTCAACCTACCAAGTTGTCTCCACAAAAAAAATTGAGGAGAAGAGGGGAAAAGAGTTGTGTTTTAATTATGATATCAAATACAGTCAGGGACATAAATGGAGTGAAAATAAAGTATTATATATTGAAGGTTTGAGTGAGGAAGAAGAGGAGGAACCAATATTCAATGGTGATAGGGAGATAGACGAGGAATCACATGATCCCTAACCAATCATTTCTTATCATGCAATCTTAGGTTTTAGTGCCCCACAAACTCTCAAGGTGGTGGGTTTTTGAAAAAAAAAGTGGAGAGTAACAATGTTGAATGACTTGATAGTACTCACAATTTATCAACAAAATGTTGGCTACTCATCTAAAATGTTGTATATATCCAACACCATAGTTTAAAGTCTTAATTGTCGATGGTGGTAGTGTTAGTTGTTCTAGAAAATTCCACAACATTAAAATTTCCATGGGATATCATCATCTTGATTCCTCAATGTGTGTTATCTCCATGGGTGCAGCAGATATTATTTTGGGAGTATAATGGCTTAATAGATTTGGAACTATTGAGATGAACTTTCAAGAACTATTCATGAGATTTCAATCAAAAGGAAATACAATAGAGCTAAGAGGGTTGTAGGAAAACTCCCCACAAATGGTAAGCTCTCATCAAATGAAAAAGTTTCTTAAGGAGATGATGGATTTGTGGCCCAATTATGTTCATTAGAAGCCTATATACCTAATTATCCTACCATTTAGATTTAAAAACAATTATAGATCATCACTCAATGGTTTTTGGAGATATGCCTAAAGGACTTCCTCCTAAGAGGGATTGTGATCATTCCATACAACTAATTCCAAGGAGCTAACCAGCCAACAACAGGCCTTGCAAGTACCCATATATACAAAAAAGTGAGATTAAAAATATTATTCAAGAGATGTTAGAGGTAGGATTGATCAAGAATCACCTATGCAAATGATGTGTAATTTCATCCCACAATAATGGGTCCCAAACTTGGGACATCTTGATTTATTCTTGAAATCACATATTTTTAGAAAAACTAATAATTTAAGCCTTGAGAGATTTCATCTAAAGGGTTTTAATTGAAGAGGGTTAGATAAGACCCCCTTAGACCAAACCCCCTTAGATAGAACCCCTCTAGTATTAAATCATACCCACAATGGAGTCTCTTTTGCACCTATCAAAATGTTAGCGAAAAATACTTTTTCCTTACCATTTGAGGGATTAAATAATTTCATTTGGAAATTATGTTTTGTAAGTATGTAGCCCTTATTATAAGCTTTCCAAAAAGTATAATTTTAAATATTTTTAATTTTATTATTATATTGATATTTTATTTCTTGTGAATGTTATTTTTCACTAAACATCAAGGTATTTGTTTCACACAAGTAGAAAAATAGAAAAATAGAGAAAAAAAATATAAATAATATGTGTGCACTAGGTATTGATGTTCTTGTTTCAATAAAAAAAATAAAAATTAATTTCATTACATACATAATAAGTAATGAGTGATGACAATATATCATATTGGATATAAGCTATGATGTGTGAATATCTTTAGAAGTGCAAAATTTATTGCAAACATATTAATTAGTGACTGATTAAGTGAATAATGCCAAATATAGCGACGAATGCTTTTCAAATCAATAGAGATCTACTAGCAAAACTTTTTTTGTAATATTTACTAATGTTTTTTTGTAGGAGCAAGTAATTTTTTTCTAATTTATTTTTATGATTTTTATACTAACATTTGCAAGTGAACAAACCTAAAACTGGGAAATTGGCTTCGTGAAACCTACACCAATGGAAAGCTCGGGTCTGAATAAAAGTCAGAAAGACAAGGATCCTACAAAAACTCCAAACCCTTGCAGGTCCATAGAACATTCAAAGCATCAAACAACTGATTTATCAGAAGAGGCAGGGGAAGATATAGGCATATTAGAAGACTTGGTTGTTATATGCAAATTATTAGCCCAAGTTTTGAAAGGAGGCAGATTAAGGAATGGATTGAGAAGACCTGGAAAACACAAGGGTTAATAAGGTTTTTTTCCAAAAGGTTTCTTCATCATAATTTTTTCCTCAAAGGAAGAGAAAGAAAATGTCTTGTAGGGAGGTTTGTGGGAGATGGGGGTTCATTCGTTGTATATGCAAAGATGGCACCCAAACTTCAATCCCCTTGAGATAGAGCCCTATGAGAGACCAGTTTGGATCAGGGTTTACAATTTGTCATTTTTTCATGGGTTAATAGTTTAGTTATTCTTGGGGTTAGGATAATCCATGGCAAAAGGGGGTAACATATGTATAGAGTATGAATGGTCAAAACCAAACCGAGCTAGGAAGGTGGTTGAAATAGATTCCTTTCACTCAAAGTATTAGGTGATGAATTCTTTGGCCAAAGTAGTGTAAGTAGCCACGGTTTACACTGTCAATTCACAGTGATCCATGATTATAATCTAGGCAAGGAAACCAATATGTGTGGTAGCTCTAGATATGTAGGACACAACACTGTTCTCGTAAAAGTCATGATTATGGGGCTACCAAACCAATCTCTTCATTGAAGGGTGGGGCCATATCACCAATTTGGTAGATGTGTGGGGGACTGCAGTAAGTCCATGGTTGGTAGAAAAGTGCTTGAGTGATGCTCTCCCTCATACAGTTGGTGACTAGGATTTGAGGATGTAGCACCAGTTTGGGGGCACCTAGTATGTATGTACCAGTGATGGGAACATCTAGAAGGTATGCACCAACATTGGGAACATCTAGACTGTTGTACTTAGTTTATGTATCTTTATCATTGAGCTCGTAGAAGCTATGTATGTAAACATGTAACTCTATTCTTATTGAGGATTTGCAAATGTGAAATATTGTCATGCAATTATGTGATGTGAAATCATTGCTTGAATTATTATGAATATTATATTTTATGCAATGGGAAAGTTTGGAATGGTTATGTTTCAAATGTACATCTATTTATTCATGTGAAAAGGAAAAACAATATGGCTCGTAATGTTAGTATCTTAAACTTTAACTTTTGAGTAAAACATATTAAAAACAATGGGTAGAACAATGGGCACGTTACACGTGGTATCAGAGCTACCAGGTTTAGCACTAGAACCTATGTGCTCATTATGCTTTCATCCAACATTATATGAGTCCAATGTTTGGAAATTCTTGTGCTAGGATGGTGCATCTCAAGATGATTGCAAGGAAGTTAGTAATAAGAAATGAGCACTACCTATGAGCCAAGAAGGAAAGGGAAGCCATTGTTCGAACCATAGAGGGAACGAACTATGACAATGCTATTTGGTTGAGTGACACTGAGACTTTCAGTCACGCCCTATCACAAATGATTCAAGAGAGGAGAAGGATGTGTGAGGCTGTCAATTATATACATCCTATGTCTCCTTCCAAGTCAAACTCTATCACTTTCTAGGAATATTCCCTCAAAATGTAGTGTTAGTCCTGCAATGATATTTAGGGACCCTCATGTTCTTCCTATGGAAGAATTTATTGTAATAGCCTCGAGTGGAGAATTGGAGGGATATGTCCCCCATAATTATGAATCTGAGGATAGGTCTAAGGGATATTTCCCTTTTGATTGTATATTTGAACAAAAATTTGAGTGGTATACTCCACGTAGTTATGTATCGAAGAGTGAATTTGAGGGATACTCTTCCCTTGACTATTTGAATAGTAATTCCATGTTGAAATCCTATTGAAATGAATGAAAATCATGTTTTGGACAAAAAATGTGTATACGCTCTTTATGAAATTTCTTTTATGAATGTTTCTTCTTTGGAATTTTTTTAGGTGATATGTAAACATTCCTAGAATCTATTGAAAATGAAACCTCCAGGTGTAAAATTTCTTGTTGAAAATGGTAAGGACTAGAACTAACTTTGGGGAAAGCCAAGAAGTTGTCCAAGGAGCTGAAAGTTTGGGGGATAAGTTGGACCATCCTTTAGCCATAATGGATGAAACAATAGGAAATCTCGGCAAGAGGTAAGAGGAAATGAAAGGGTGGAATAGGAAGTTCCTAATAATGATGAAGAAGGGGGAAATTACCATGAATTTACTCACTCTAGCAAACATGAAGATGATGAATCTCAGTCTAGGTTAGAAGGAAGCAAATGAAAATGACTTGCTAGTGAGCTATATCGGGGCATGAGAAAGATCACTCCTCTAAAGTTTGACGGAAGTACTAGTGGGGATGTGGCTGAGGCATGGCTCACCAAGATGGAGAAGTATTTTGAAATAAAAAATTACTCTAAGGTCACTAAAGCCATTTGGGGAGCTTTCCAATTATCTGGTGAAGCATCCAATTAGTGGATGAATAAGAAGATGGATCTTGGGCTAAGTTCCCTAAGGCTCACATGGAGTGAATTTGTGGATATTTTCTAGAAATGATGGTTGCCTCAACTCTTCTTTAATCAAAAGCTTATCGACTTCCAGAACTTGAGGTAAGGAGATTCCTTAGTTAACAATTATTGGGAGAAATTCAATTGTCTCCTAGGGTATGTATCCATGTACCAAAAGGATGAGCGGTTTTGTATTGGGAAGTTTATCATTGGTCTAAATGCTCAAATAGGTGGTGAGGTAGATGCACATGGTCCTACTACCATGCACTTGGTGTACGAGAAATCAATTAAGTAGGAACAAAGGCTTAAGTCGATCTTGAACTACCATAAGAATTAGAATTGTAGGAAGTTCAATTGGTCACAATCCAATCAAGCTTCAAGGAAGCCTAGTGAAGGGCAAGAATACCAAAGGAAAGGGGACAAAGGATCCCATAATAAATGAAATAATTCAAGAAGGGACCATAGGGGGAACAACAATGCTAAAAGGAATGAAAGTAGTTTTGGAAGACCTGCAACAAGGATTAAACCATTGAGAGGGTGTTATACTTGTGGTGGATATCACTTTGCAAACTAGTGTCCCAACAAACCACTAGGAACACAACCACAAGGGAATCTTCTACCTTATCAACAAGAAGAATTCCAACAGAGGGTTCATGTTGCATTGGACAACTGATAAGCTGATTACCAAATAACTCCAGTGGAAATATTAGGTACTTTATTTGGTACACATGTTTCCATTCTTATTGATACCAGTGCCATTGAAAATTTTGTTTCACCTAGAATAGCTAGTAGTATATCTAAAAAAGTTGGCTATATGGAAAAGTCTTGGATGGTTGAATATGACAACTAGACAAGAGATAAGGTGGAGCAATACCTATTAGAAACAAGGGTTGAGCTTTTGAGTTTCTCCTAGGAAGTGAATCTATATGTAGCACCTCTAAGATCCTATAATGTCATTTTAGGGATGAGCTAGATATGGAAACATAGGGCCAAAGTAGAATATCATGATAAAACTATTAAATGTTTAGACGATCTAGATAATTGGGTGTTCTTGCAAGGAACACCTTGAGGGAAGTGAAGTTGTAGTAGATATTCGCCGTACAAATGCATAGGGAAAAGAAGAAAGGTTATCAATTCTTCATTGTAAAGATGCAGAAACTTGAGGAATGCAATGATTTCATTTCTCAAGATGATGTTGTGTATTATGGACCTCAAGAGACCCAAGATGCTGAAGAAGATGAGGTGGTGGAATTTGGAAAAATGGATATGGAGAAATATCTTATTATATGGAAGTTTGCAGATGTATTTCCAGAGGAATTGCCTAGATTGCATCCCAAGAGAGTGTTTGATTTCTCCCTTGACATAGTTCAAGGGTTGGAGCCTATATCTAAAGTTCCTTATAGGATGACCACAACAAAATTAATGGATTTGAAAGCTCAATTAGAGGATTTTTTGTCTAAGGGACTAATTAGACCTAGTGTTTCACTATGGGGAGTGTTTGTAATATTCATAAAGAAGAAGGATGACACACTGCACTTGTGCATTGATTATCATTTGCTTAATAAAGAAACGATAAAGAATAAGTATCTATTGCCATGTGTTGATGATCTCTTTGATTAGATGCAAAGGGCGACAATATTTTTAAATATTAATCTATGTTTGATTTATCATCAATTGAGGATCAATGTTGAAGACATATCTAAAACATCTTTCAGGATAAGGTATGGTCATTATGAGTTCACAATCCTACCTTTTAGACTAATGAATGCACTTGCAACATTCATGAACCTAATGAATAATGTATTAAGAGACTTCTTGGACAAATTTATGTTGGTCTTTTTGGATGATAATCTTATCTACTTCAAGAATGAAGAGGAGCATCTCAAGCATCTAGAGATTGTTCTCCAATGGTTAAGAGAGTATAAGATGTTTGGGAAACTCTCTAAATGTACTTTCTTTCATAAAGAAGTACAATACCTAGGTCATGTGATTTCAGCTAATGGGATTGCAGTTGATCCAGCTAAAATAAAAGTAGTACTTGAGTGGTTAGGGCCTCAGAATGTGTTCGAAGTTAGAAGTTTTATGGGTCTAGCTTCTTACTATCAAAAGTTTGTTGCAAAATTTTCAAGGATAGTTTTTCCCATTACCTCCTTATAGAGAAAAGGGAAGAAGTTTGAGTGAATGGAAAAATGTCAAGTGACATTTAATCTACTAAAGGAGAAGTTGACCTTAGCTTTGATATTGGAGGTACCAGATCTAGATGATAACTTTATTATTATCACCAATGCATCAAGAGAAGGTTTGGGTGGAGTATTGATGCAAGATGGGTGAGTCATAGCCTATGAATCAAGGAATCTGAAGCCTTATGAACAAAATTATGCTTCACATGGTTTGGAGTTAGTACTTTTTGTTCATGAATTACATATGTGGAGACACTATCTATTGGGAAAACCTTTTGAATTGAAGACTGATCATCATGGAATGAACTACTTGTTTACTCAATTGAATCTGAATTCAAGGTAAAGAAGATGGTTAGAGTTGATATCTAACGATGATTTCAATATCAACTATATCAAGGGGAAGGAGAATCGGGTTGCAGATGCTTTAAGTCGTAGTAGGCATTTCTCCTCCTTGATATTGATTCAAACTTATTTCAAGAGTTGAGTATTGCAAGAGTCCAAGGGTGATGAATACTACGATCAAGTCAAGTAAGCACTCATAGAAAATCAGCAAGACTCAAGGCATGAAGGATTTCATTTTGAACCCGATGGTTTGCTAAGTTTTAAAGGGATAATCTGCATACCTGATTTTGAGGAATTAAGGAATTTAGTGTGGAAAGAAGTTTATACTGCACCATATTTTGGACATTCTGGTGTGACTAAGATGTTGGATGATGTGAAGCCATTGTATTTTTGGAAAGGAATGAAAGGGGATGTGGTAAGATTTATAGAAAGATGCTTAGAATGTAAGAGGGTGAAGGCAGAGCATCATCACCCTGCAAGACTTTTGTATCCTCATGAAGTTCTAGAAAGTAAGTGGAAAATCATTAGCATGGATTTTGTGTAAGGTCCACCAATGTCAAGGAATAAGAACAGTTCCATTCTAGTAGTAGTGGATAGGCTTACAAATGTGGCTCACTTTATACTAATGAATATAATGGATGGAGCTCCTATTATAGCTCGAAAGTTCATTTAAGAGGTATTTAGGTTGCATAGAATTCCTCTAAAGATTATCTCGGATAGGGATGCTTGTGTGACTTCAAGGTTTTGGTAAACCATGTTTTCTTCACTTGGAACATTGTTGAACTTTAATTCAGCACATCATCCAAAAACAAATGGTCAAACTAAAAGAGTGAACCAATTTTTAGAGGATCTACTGATGATGTATTGCATAGATCAACAATATGAGTGGGAGGATTACCTACCTTTGGTTGAGTTTGTATACAACTCTTATAATTCTACGATAAAGATGGCTCCGTTTGAAGCATTGTATTTTAGAAAGTGTCAAAATCCTATAAGCTGGAATAATCTAGAAGATAGGATAAGCCAAGTGGGCTATAAATGTTATCAGGAATGGAGGAGCAAGTTGGTATTATTAAGTAGAGGATCACAGAAGCCAATGATAGGCAAAAGAGCTATGCAGATGCCAAGTGGGTACCTAGACAATTCTCAGTAAGGGTGAAGGTTTTGTTAATAGTTAAACCTCAAAAGAGTTCCATAAAGCTTGGAAAATCATCCAAACTAGCTCCATGTTATGTAGGTCCTTTTGAGGTTCTCAAGGAAGTCAACCCTATTGCGTATAGAATTGCTTTGTCACCGGCTCTAGCCAAAATGCATAATTTTTTTAATATGTCATACCTAAAGAAGTACATACCAAGGGATAAATATGTTATTGATTAGAATGCTTTATAGGTATAGGACCCAAGAGTGATAATGATCGAGCCTCTCAAGGTGCTCAGAACACGTAAGCTTCACTTACGTAATAAAGAGGTTTTGTAATCCAAGGTCTAGTGGGATCAATATGTAGAATATTTTTCCACTTGGGAAGACTCTGTTGAGATGAAGCAAAAGTTTCCTCAATTCATGCTAGATTTTGAAAACTCTTAAAAAATAATGATGTTTTATGATTCTATATTTTATGTTTATGTTATGTTCATGTTGATACTTATAATCATCGAGGATGATGGTTCACAAGGGGGGAATATGTTACACCTCGTTGTGTTATTACCTATTTAATTTTACCTTAATGGGTTAAAAATGCTTTATTATATATTTATGCTTATGTATGAATCTTGATGCAATTTGATGAATGGATGTTTAATTCAAGTTGATATTAATAATAATTTTGACAATGAAATATAGGATGCATATGATTGTATTGTTATTGGCTAACTACTATTATAATGTACTAACTAGATGCAGGAACATGCTCGAACCTTCAGAAGAGAGGGGGGTATCACTCAGGAGAAGAACTTAGTCTAGTAACCTTGATGAACCTAATTGAGCATACACACACTCAAACCGTAGTTGGTCTAACTTTTGTCTTGGTTGTGAATGTGATTATATATATAATATATATTAATATATATTAATATATATTAATATATATACTTATATATATACTTATGTATATTATGTGGGTTAGATATATATAATGTTTGATTTATATATTGATAGAGCATAGTATTTATCATAACACATTTTATAAAGCGCTACATTTGTATTAGGGAAAGCGCATAAGTTAACATTGTTGTAAACATATTTAAATGCAATGAATATAATGTAGCGCATAAAATAGCATTGCAATATTTATAATGTTGTGGCTAAAATTTGCACATAAAGCAAGAGGAATATTAAGTCAGTAAAGACTTATTCATCATGCATAAATGAAGTAATATAGCTTATACGTTGCAAAGAAATTAAATGTAGATTCTAACAAATAGAATAAGTCTTTGGAAGTGCTATCTTTTGGGGTGCTAAGATATGAATATGTGACACCAAGTTTGAAGTGTGTGAAGCAAATAAGACATATACAACCTGCGCCATGTACATGTACAACATTTTGATAAATGTTAAGGTCGGTCAATAAAGTGTTGGCAAAAATATGAGAGGGTAGTTGATTTGTAAACTTAGTAGGAAACATGTAACTTGTCATTGTTGTCCCTTGAATTAGTAAAAGAGTCATGTTGTCTCTCATAAAGAAGTTGACTCAACTATTAGAGGAATGTGGACTGTTATGTGTTACAAATTTAAGAGTTAATCGACTGAGTCATTGCATGTGATTAGGAAGGTGGCAGAATTGCTAGCTTGTTTGTAGCCTTTGGTTGCTCAAATTTTAGTATATATAGAGGCACTCTTCCTATCATTTTTTGCTCTTTTAATTCTAATTACTTTGTTGCTATTCTATTGTAATTTCTATGCTAGTGAGTTGAGAGCTTGAGAGTTAGTGAGTTGCTTGTTATTATGCATTAGTATTTGTTGAGAGAATTGGTAGGAGGATAGGAGTGGGAATTAAGTTGATCTTAGAGGAAGTAGCAAGTGGGCTTGAGGAATTAAGCTTGGAAGGAAGGATTATCAGTAGGAGCTTTTATATATGCATGTTGGTTTCTATTCCTTTGTTATTTACATTGGAAAGGTTATTTGATCATATTTGCTTTGTTTGGAAAGGAATGTGTTAAATGTAAGTTATAATGCTTGGATATGCTTGCATGTTTCTCGGTTGTTTATTGTATTTGTGAAAACCTTCAATTTGGTTTATACTTATAAAGATATATAACCTATATGGGAATTTACATGATTGTGTTATAATTATACTAAATGTAGATTTTCAATACTATACATAGTATGCCAATACTTTATGTATGTAGCATAAAATAGAGTTGCTTTGAGTTACAATAGTATCAATTTGTCATGGGTTAATATTTTGGTTATTCTTGGGGTTAGGATAATCCATGGGAAAATGGGGTAACCTATGTATAGAGTATGAATGTTCAAACCAAAATCGAGCTAGGAAGGTGGGTGAAATAGATGACTCTCACTCAAAGTACTAGGTGATGAATTCTTTGGCCAAAGTAGTGTAAGTAGCCATTGTTTACATTGTCAATTCATTGTGATCCATGATTGCAATCTAGGAAAGGAAACTAATATGTGTGGTAGCTCTAGATATGTAGGACAAAACACTATGCTCATGAAGGTCTTGATTATGGGGTTACCAAACCAATCTCTTTTTCAAAGGGTAGGGCCATCTCACCAATTTGGTAGATGTGCGGGGGACTGTAGTTAGTCCATGGTTGGAAGAAAAGCGCTTGAGTGATGCTCTCCCTCATATAGTTGGTGACTAGGATTTGAGGATGTAGTGCCAGTTTGGGGACACCTAGTATATATGCACTAGTGATGGGAACATCTAGGAGGTATCTGCCAACATTGGGGACATCTAGACCATTGTACTCAGTTTATGTATCTTTATCATTGAGCTCGTAGAAGCTATGTGTGTAAACATGTAACTCTATTCTTATTGAGGATTTGCAAATGAGAAACATTATCATGCAATTATGTGATGTGAAATCATTGCTTGAATTATTATAAAGATTCTATGTTATACAATTGGAAAGTTTGGAATGGTTATGTTTCAAATGTACATCTATTTATTCATGTGAAAAGGAAAAAAAATGATGGCTCATAATGCTAGTTGCTTAAACTTTAACTTTTGAGTAAAACATAGTAAAAACAATGCATATAACAATGGGAACGTTACACATGAAGTTTCCCCTAGGGAAGAGACCTAAGTCAATCCTATGTAAAACAATTAAGTTGCATCACCATAAACATGTTAGTTGCAGACAAACATGTTAGGTGAAAAGTGGAAAATAAACATAAAAAATCACAAGACGATGCCAATATGTATGGGCAGCAAGTTGTTATATGCTAGGGACCATACTACAATCTAATCAACATGTGATTGGCACAAACTACTTTGTAGGAAAATCGCAAAAAAGAGATATAGACATTCATAAAGATGAATTATAGTGGGTTTCCCCCATGCTAGATGATATATAAGACAGTTGGATGCAAACATATTTTGAATTGTATCATAAGATAAGAGATTTATAATATTAATATGATAGCCCCCCCTTAGGACAACTTGTGCTACATAGAGGAGCACAAGTTATTATATGGAGAAGAAAGAGAGATGTGTCAAAACATAACTATATATATATATATATATATGTATGTATGTATGTATTCATGGAATGCTATCTAAAAATAAATAGCACATGGAACCCACATCAACACAAAGAAATACATAAGAGAGATAGGGGGATCCTAGTATTCAAGGTCAATATGATTCATATCGATATCATATGTATATAACTATGTATGAATCGCCATCATATTCCCAAATATTTTAGATTGTGAAGGAGTGCATAAGAAAAAAATAAAAAAATTGGGTTAGCATGGAAGAAGGCCTACATGCCACCAATGCTTTGCATCATCCCCAAAAGATTAAAAATAAAAGTACGATAACAAGTAGAATGATGATACAAATAGAGGAAATTTACACTATATTTTCTCCCTTGTATCCAAGTACCTACAAGTGTATCTTGGGTCCTCCAAGAGAGAGCACAAACATATACAAGAAAGTATGGGGGAACACAAACAAATATACAAACTATAATATAAAGACATGAAGGGTACTACTCTAGTCAATCATCCCCATCAAGTCGTCATCCTCCCAATCTATATCATAGGGGAAAGGAGGATGAGTTGGTAAGGGGAAAATAATTACTCGGCAGTATCATAAATATCACTTACAACAAGGGATAGAGATGAGGTTACCTCAATATTCCCATCTACCAGTTCTTGCAAGTCGAGTGTCAACAACCTTGCAAAGGTAGTTGACAAAGTCAAAATATCCTCTAGAGAGTCGAACATGTAGTTCTCCAAAGAGGAGTGTGGTGACTCAACTATAGGCTATAGAAAAATAATTGCTTTAGTGTCATCCTCTGAAAGAGGAGCAGTGACAAACTTTGACAAAGAAGGAATTTCCTCAATGACAAGAACAAAAGAAGAAAGAGGAGTTGAAGGAGCAAACTTCTTATTGTAGAACTTAGGGACGGGGCTTCAAGATTTTTCTTTGATAGAAGGTTAAAGTGCTGGGAATCATGAAGAGTAGATAGGGTCATACTAGAAATAACCTTCCTATGGGGCATTTTTATGGGCTATACCAGTGGAGGAATATTAGGCAAAGAAATTATAAGAGGTAGTTCTAAAGAAGGTGCAATGAATACCTACACCATTTTGGGGTGAGGTTCATCCACATATCTTAAAGGATTTGGGAGTAAGATGGAGATATAAGTGGAAACAAAAGAAGAATTAGGAGCTAAAATAGAAGACTTATCCTTAGTCTTCTGCATGACATCACGTTTCCTTTCCATCACACATTGACAATGTTTGCACTCATGCACAAGTTGGTTTCAACAAAGGTGGGAACTAGGAATGGGGGCTCGAGAAGACGTCACTGCCTCTTTCTCAACTAATGAAGTTGTCTTTGTAACCATTATCGGCAAAAGGGTAGGCCCCACAAGTGGGATAGGAGATGTCAAGGGTGCATAAACCTTAACCTCAACCGCGAGCACATTTCCTCTTTGTGCCTTTTGGGAAGGAGGAGAAATAGGAGGAACCCTTGGGGGTCTAGATTATGGAGCTACACATGAATGACTAATCGAAGAAGACTTTTCACCCTTGCCATACATAGTAGGGTGAGGGATATCAGGAAGAATTGGAAGCTCAAAGATGGGACCTCAACTTTAACAATGCGGGGGAATTTCCTTTTCCTTTGCTAGGTGTAATCAAAGGGATGAAATGCACCATTGGAGATTGTGAGGTATTAGAAGAATGGGGAGGTCTACTTGAGGGAGAATTCTTGTCCTTAGCCCTTGATGAAGAAGGCCTAGAGGATGAAGCATGTTGTTACACATGAGTGGACTAAAGAGGAATTACATAAGATGAAGGGGGGGAATCATATCATATTCTAAACCCACAATATTATAATTATAATATAATCTATATAACAAATCATTGTGGGGTAGCATGGGTCCTAAAAAATTGGGCCATAAATGATCAATATAAAAACCCCCACATGACACTAGTGGCTTATATCCAGTGTCCTTGTTAGTCTTCACAATACCCTCAAGAGGAAACTGTAGACACTTGTGGACAACCAAAGCAACAACGTTCATAGAAACTAGCCAAGGAATGCCTAGTTTCATTTTGAATAAGTCTAATTTTAGTATCACAACAAATGTTGTAGATACAATCTTAGGTCCCACAAGGATTGAAAAAAAAATATCCAAAAGGGGGAAGAGAAAGACCATCATGTGTACAAATGGTAGCCTTACACTCATCATACTTTTCCCTATTTACGTTATTAACGAAGAATGTCTTGTCTATTATGACATTGACTCTATTGATGAGGTCAACTATAACGCCAATGATGACATTGCCATTGACTTGAGCACAAACATAAAGGAGAGTAATCTTCATGATAAGACAAGTCATTAGGCATGAAAGATATTCAAAAATATTAACCTTCTGACTTAGAGGGGAAACCAGAGTGATGGATACCATGTTCACATATGCAACATCATCGGATGGAGAAGAAGAATATGCAATGATGACATTAGAAGAATGAGGTGGAAAAGGGTTTGTGTAGATTCATAACTGACTATTGGCTTTAGAAATAGATTTTTTTGAGTTTTGATTCTTACTATCAAGTCCAATGTTACCACTATCTATGCAATTCCGAATTACATGTCTCAGGCTCACACAATGTTTTGTGTCATGCCTAGGTACTCGATGATATTGACAAAACTAAGAAGCATCATTTTAACTAGGGTATGGCTTGTTGTTGAAGATTAGTCTAATTTATAAGAGGGTGATTAAATTATCTTTTAGTAACCTTTGAAGTACACTTGAGTAAGAATTAGATAATTTCATGAAAACTTGATTATGTTACGATGCAGGTGTACTATTCTCAATTTTTTGAGGAATAATTACCACACTGGCCATTTCCTTATTTTTATTTGACCCTTTGAAAGAAGACACGACTCCAAAATTATCAAGATGTGAGGATGAGGGAGAAGCCCCATGCTAGGCTAACATTTTTTGATAATCTTGTAGCGCAATACACATATGAGCAAACAAAAAATATTTCATTAAGATCACTCATTCCCCTACTGTTGGCTAGAGACTTCTGATGAACATTCTCTAAATGTCATGATCAAGTAGGGCATAAGGAATATGTGAAGAGATAAATTGATAATGAGAAATAAAATTAGTTAACTTATCATTAGGTTGTTGCTTACTATGTACAAGATCAACAATAGTGACCTTAGAGCCAATGTTCACCTGAAACCATTGTAATAATTGATTCATGAGTTGATGAAAAGAAAATATACAATTGTCAGGAAATGAAAAAAACCATTCCAACACGATCTCCTTGAGGGATTGTGGAAACAATTTCACTAGCAAATGGTCTTGATGCAAGAAATCACTACACAGAGTAGTGAAAGAATTAACATGTATTTGTGGATCTCCTTTACAACTGTACTTGTCTAATTTAGGTATCTTGATCCCTTAAGGAATAGGAGCATTCAATATGTCCAAAATAAGAGGGTTGTGATGATATTAAGGAGTGAGGATGGACTGCATAGCAGTGTTAGTTAGATTAGCAATCTGGGATTGCATTTGACCCATATTTTGCAACTATTTAGAATGGGATTAGAGGGTGGGAGAGGTGGATTAGCCATTGCGATAGAAGCTTGCACTATGGGATTTTGAAGCCCAAAACTAGGTAGAGGAGGTATTTTATACCCCAAAGGATTATGAGATACATTAAATTTGAGATTAGTAGGAGGCACAAACATAGCATTTGTGTTATTAGTAGAAGGCATAGGAGGTACAATAGGATTAGTGTCTACCATGTGCACAAACACCCCATTCATCAGAATATTCAATTGGGTGCTAGTGACATCCGATTGAGCATCATTAGGTTGACTCGAGACTAACGTGAACAAAGGTACACATGAGTCTCAACTATGTTATTGCACAAAGCAACTCAAGGCCCTTACGATTTGAGATGAACAAGTCTCTCAGATGACCAACAATAGGGGTGACCTGAATAAATAGGTTTTGTTATTAGTAGAATACATAGGAGGTAAATAAGATTAGTAGGAGGTACATTAAAGAACATAGGAGACACATTAACTCCAAAATTAGTAGGAGGCACAAATATAGCATCTATGTTATTAGTAGACACAAGAGGTATAGTAGGATTAGTATCTACCATGTCATGAGGGCAATTATTAGCTATTTTTTTGTTGTTTGGTACACACTTTTAGATATTTCTAGATACCCATTTCATACATATTCCTAAACTTTACTATATTTTTATGATCATCATGCAACTTGAATTTGGTTTTAGTATATCAAAATATGATTATGGTATGTTAGTAATTGCATTGTTAAAATGTGTGAATATGTATGGAATGAAACATATATCTATGTTTAAGCTATGGTTATTAGTATTTTATATATGTTTAGGTGAACTAACTATTTGCAGCATGAAGCTAGAGCAAGTAAATTGTAGCCTGCAACAACTAGGAAGCGTAGCTCGCAGCCAAAGGAGTTTTAGACAGCGATGGAGGGGAAGTTCCAAAATAAGAAGAATGTAGCAATTGTAGTATTTGAGGAATTTATTTATAAGGATGATTGTGAGTTACCATGTCATTTAATAAGACTACTAAAGGAGAGGAAACCTACTATGATTGGTAATCCAATGTGACTATTTCCATAGTCCATATTTTTGTTTTACCGTTACAACATAGTTGGTCCTAATTAACTTCTACCTTTTTAGTTATACAAACTTTTTCACACTCTATTTTATAGAAGAGTGGTGATTTTCATTTAGATTTTTCTTTTGAGTCCTAATTTCAATAAGACACCTATGTATATATATGGTTCACTGGTTAAGGAGAATAACAAGCATAGCAGATATAATAGATAGATATGTTTAAGATAGTTTTCTTCTATTACACAAAAATATTCTTGCTATACTATCATGGACTGTGAAAAATTCGTCCTTTTAAATAATATTCTTGTTTCCAATTATGTTTTTATGGATAAAATTTCCCTGAAGATTCTTATTAGATTTTGAAATCCAAAGTTATGCAATAAAGAGGTTTTCAGTTACTATTATGGTTAATTGATTTGAGAAGCAAATTTTGATTTTATCCTATGGAGATAGTCACTTGAGCAAGGGCCACTCAAGGTAACTATTCCCCACTTTAATTTTTGCGTATTTATTTATGTTGTTATTGTAGTTACCTTCATTATTGGTATTGTCTTAATTAGATTCTTGATGTTGTGAATGTGAATGGAATCATGAATAAGATCTTGTCTTGTATTTCATGCTTTGTTTGTCTCAATGCATTATCCTCCCGAATTAGTCAAAGTTAGCAACATTAGTTAGTTATAGAGTTTAGTTTGACAGTGAACTAGTCATAGTCTTTAGCTGTAAGTACTCGTAGCAATACTTCTAGATTCAATTATTTTTACTATTATGTACTTTATATTTTTCCCGCATGTGTAAACACCTATACTAGGATGATATAGGTAGTTTAGATTCTCTGGATGCACATACAATACCAACCCTAAATAGTCTTTACAAGGGTTTAGTGGACTGTTCAATTAGGTACCTCCTCTAAATTGTGTGAATATCACCAATTTTATTGAACATTAGTTGGGCCTTACATTTTTGGCATTGACGATAGGGATGGTGCTACATTAAAAGATTCATCTTTGTTATTTCAATCTTTCTTAGTTTAAGTATTTTGTTTATAGAAATAGGAAAATTAGGTTTTATTCCATTAATACCTAAATGTTTTATTAACATTGTGTAGGATCTATTGATACATAAAGTCACACCCATTGTATGCAGAGACAGTGAGATGCTTTGGGAATATTTCTCCCCTCAACACACAAAGCTAAAGAGGATATTGATGATCATAGTGACCAGAGCGAGGATATTCATGAAGAAGAACTTTTCTTTTCACTAACATCCACTACAAATATAAAGGAGACCTTCCAAACCATGGTTGATTTAGTGGTGGATGAACACCAAAACATGTAACTTTTGAATTCCCCATTGCCAGCTAGGAGAGAGCAACTGCCTTGAAGAATATACCACCTTCAGTATTGCCTGTCTTCTATGGTTTGGTTATTGAGGATCTAGATACCTTATTTTTTGAGTTTGATGTCTTGTGTAGAAGTTATGATTACACAAAAAATGCACACAGGATCAAAATGTTTCCAACAACCTTGAAGGATGCTACCTTAAGATGATTTATGGGTTTGGAAAGAGATGATGTTCCAAATTGGAACACTATGAGGAAAAATTTCCTAGAGAAATACTAGGACTACTATAGAGGAATTGATAGAAAAAGAGACGACATGTTTATAATGTCTCAAAAAGAAGATGAACAATTGGAGGACTATGTAGAAAGGTTTTAGTTATGCTTGAAGAAGAATCCACAAAATAGGATTTTAGAAGAACCTTTGAAGTTAATGTTTTTAAGAGGAGTAAATGATGATTGCATGGATTCCCTTAACCTTATTGGGCTAGGAGATGTATCATAATTTTCTTTTGAAGAAATTTGAAAAGTTTGTTTGAACTATTAAAGAACCTTTACTAAAAGGACTAGAGGGGATAGAACATCTTTCATCACCAATACATTTAATGGAGTCTCTTGAATGGAATTGAGTAATCTATTGTCAAGCATGAAAGAAGACATCATAAGCCATTTGGCTACCCAATTGGACACTCTAAATGTGAAGAAAAATCAAGAAGAGGTAGAGGAAATCCTTATTGAATACTACCCTAATTGTAGACAAAAAAAAGATAATTGCAAGCACAAAAGAGTAGCAAGTATCTCATAGGATAGATCAGGGAAACTAGAAATTCAAACACTTAAATGTGAAGATGGAAAATTGTTCTACATTGCATAAAGGATGCCATGGAAACCAAGACAAGGTATGCCTCAATATCCTTTGAATTTCAATACACCATTTCTAGTTAGTAATCAAAATTTCTCTAGTTGGAACCCTTAGCCTTGGGAAAACACACAAAACCAATAGAAAAATACTCAACCAAATTGGAAGTAGTAGTTGCAAAACATGTGGCCACAATAAAACTTTTAAGGACCTAACTACAACCCCCAATGGCCACTACAACAAAACAAATGACAACCTCAATGGAAAAAATGCCAACTATGGAAAAACCAAAATTTGAAATACTAGTAGCCACAATAACCTTTGCAACCACAGTAGCAAGCCATCATGCCCAATCCATCAAATCCATCATCCCAACCACCAAGGGTGCCTCAACTGCCAACCCAACTTGCACTTGACCCAAATAAAAATATTATTCAATAGGCCTATTCTAACGAGGCTATTTAATACCCTACTTATGGGATAGAGGTGAGTGATGTCCACCTCAGATCGGGGAAAACATTGGCTAGGCCTTCATCCCCTCAAATCACCGAGTTGGTAGATGAGGAAACCTCAGTAGAGACCTTAAACGACCTACTTTTGGAGCCTAAATCAAATCAGGTCAACCAAACTAATTCAAGTCTAGAGCCTCCATTCCCTAAATGATTAGCTATTCAAAAACATCAGAACCAAGCTAAAGTTAACCTACTAGGATAACTTTAGGATGTATTTATAAATATAACCCTCATCCAAGCCATCAAAGACATTCCCATTTACTCAAAAATAGTGAGAGACCTTTATCTTAAAAAGCCTGGGAGAAAGAGAAAAGACCCTTTGACGGTACATGTATTAGGGAATCTTATTGATATTATATTAGGAAACATAACTATCCCTAATTATACATATCTCAAAAGTTCAATGGTAGATGTTAAGATAAATGTTACCCTCATCAAAACACCTTGATTGAATTGCGGGCAACCATTGATGCGATGAATAAGGAAATAAAGTAGCTATTGTAGTTAATAAACCTTAGACCTACACCCACTGTTCTATAGTTGGTAGATAGGTCAATAGTGAAACCTAAGGGCATCATTGAGGACTTGGTCATAGCATTGGATTCATGGGAGTACCCTACAAATTTCATGGCTTGCAGCCAAAGGCTAACCTTGTAGGCTATCCCCTTATTCTAGGAAGACCTTGGTTAGCAAAAATTGATGCACTTATAGGTTGTAGGTCTGGAAACATGATTATCTCATATGGAACTATGACCAAAAAGTTGGTCCTTTATCCACCAACCCAACCTTATGCAGATTTAGAGTAGACCATTTGGCCTATACTAGCTAAAGAAGCCCAGTATTCCTTGTAGAATCTCATGACTATTGAACACATCCCCTTATTGAGAAACCAAGATGAGGATGATTTAATAGTATACATTATGCATAATATTTGTGGTAAGAACCCACAATAACATGACTAACTGTCATGTCTACAAGATCCTCTATAAAATATTATACCTACTAGTTTGTTAGAGTCAATATCCCAACTTTTCCATTCTTTATTGCCACAAAAATGTGAAACCAGACATAGTAGGACTTGACCTTTCATATGTAAAATCAACATCTAAGACTTTAGAAATCATCTAAGGTAGAATGCTAAATGTTAGCAGTGAATTAACTACTACACAACAAACTTCCCTAACCACTATGTTGAAGGCACACACACTAGCCTTTGCATGAGATTACTATGACATGAAGGGGATTGATCCAGACCTATGTATGCACAAGATATAAATTAATGATGGTTTTAAACCAATCAAAAAACCCTAAAGGAGAATGAACCCTACACTAAGAGACGTAGTCAAAACTGAATTACAAAAATTGCTTGATGTAAGTTTCATTTGCATTGTTTATGACAATCAATGGGTGCCACCTCTAGTTATTATCCCAAATAAAGGAAGGAAATGGAGAGTGTGTGTGGATTATAGAGAATTGAATTCAACCAATAGAAAATACCACTTTCCACTAACTTCCATTGATCAAGTGCTTGACTCCCTGGCAGGTAAAAAGTACTCCTTTCTAGATGGATTCAGTGGTTATAACTAGATTAGAATAACTCTAGAGGACCAGGATAAAACCACCTTTACATTCCATTGGAGAACATATACTTATTTTGTTCTCCCCATTGGGCTATGTAATGCCGCAACCACTTTCCAAAGGACATTGCTAAGTATTTTCTCAAATTTTGCACATGACTCCATGGAAATCTACATGGATGATTTCACAACCTATGGGGAAACATATGATGAAGTACTTAATAACCTAGAGAAGGTCTTAAAGAGATTTCAAGAACACAATCTATCCCAAAGTCATGAAAAATGTTCCATGTTGATGAACCAAGGTATTGTGCTAGGACATTTTGTATCAAGTGAAGGGATTCAAGTGGATCCAAATAAGATTGAGATAATCTCCACACTCCCTATGCCACAAAAACAAAGAGGTGTTAGGAGTTTTCTATGACATGCTGGGTACTATAGAAGATTTATTCAAGACTTTAGCAAAACTATAACATCTTTATTTGATCTACTCACAAAGGATATAGAATTTGAGTGGACCACAAAATGCCAACTCTTTTGAAGCACTCAAGATAGTATTGAACAAAACACCTAACTTGAGAGGACCAAACTAGACTTTTCCTTTCCACATACACAAATGCTTTTGACTTTTCTATAGGTGCAATACTTGGACAGAAGGAAGGTAATAAGGAGTATGCAATACACTACATTAGCAAGAACTTACAAGGGGTAAAACTCAACTACACAGTCACAAAAAAGAGATGTTAGCAATTGTCTATGCAATTAACAAGTTTAGGCATTACATCATACAATATCTAGTCTTTATCCACACCGCAATAAGGTATTTAATGAATAAACTTGTGGTTGATGGTAGACTTGTCAAATGGCTACTATTACTGTAGGAATTTGATATTACCATAGTGGATAAGCCAGGAAAAGAAAATGTGGTGGAATTTTTTTTGTCTAGATTACCAACTCAATTAGCAAAAGGTGTTGCTAATGATTCTTTCCCAATTGAGCATCTATTTGTTGTAACACTGAACACACCTTGGTTTGCTAATATTACTAATTATCTAGTAGCAGGATGGATACCACCTCATTTCCCCCTAGAGAAAAGAGACAATTGGTACACAAAATTTTTCCCTACTACTAGGTAGCTAGTTACTTATTTTATATAGGTCTAGATAATATTATGAGGAGATATATAAGAGAGGATGAGGTCTTTGATATGCTCAAAGCTTGCCATGATGAACCTTGTGGGGGACACTTTGTAGCAAAGAGGACGACACTCAAGATTCTCACCACTAGTTATTACTAGCCAACTCTTCATAAGGATTTAGTTTAATATACAAGGAGTTGTGACAAGTGTCAGAGAATAGGCATACCAACTAAAATAGATGAGATGCTTTTACAACCTCAGTTGGATATAATTCATTGGCCCAATATCACCAACATCCAATGACAAGGAGTATATCTTAGTTTGCACAGATTATATAACAAAGTGGTTTGAAGTCAAAGCATTGTAATTTGCTAGGGATGGAAATGTAGCCAAATTCTTATATTAAGACATATTTACAAGGTATGGAGTGCCAAGAGAAATTGTGATAGATCAGGGTCCCTAGTTCACATCAAAGTTGATTATCAAATTAGTCCAAGAATTTGAAATAAGGCATATGAAATCAACACCCTATCACCCTCAAGCCTGTGGGCAAGTGGAAATAAAAAATAGGGAGACTGAAAATATCCTAACCAAAATAGTGCAGATTCACATGAAAGATTGGGCAGCCAAGTCACTTGAGGCAGTATGGGCCTATAGGACAACTTGGAAGACTGCAACAGGATTTACACCATATGAGTTAGTGTATGGAAAAACAATAGTACTTCCCATTGAATTTGAATACAAAACACTCATGACAATAGTTGAACTAGATATGGAATTGATAGCAATACAAAATAAAATATTACATAATCTAAATGGATTAGACGAGATAAGGATGGAAGCTATGCACCACACTGAGATTGTTCAGAAACAAAGAGTCTAATGGCATGATCAATTTATCAAAACAAAGGAGTTTAGTGTGGGAGATTGGGCTTTGCCATATGACTCAAGGCATAAAGATTATAAAGGGAAGCTATTAATACAAGTTTTCCCAAATGGAGTAGTCAAGTTGCAAACAATTGATGCAATATTATTTCACTATTGGTTAATGGCCATAGACTGAAAATTTACAAAAAGCTAGTACAAAAGGATGACTTTCTTCTTTCATTGATGCAACAATATGGACCAAACAATGCTTCTGATAAAGAAATTGTACCAAATAGTGATCATGACAAAGACATTGAACAATTGGTAATCTTGATAATGATAGTCACAAACAACAAGGATTCAATAGTAGATACTACAAGTTATCCAGTTGACTCAACAAATGAGCTACACAACTCACTTGCTGAGGTCAACCGGGTATAATTTTCTATCACCCTTCACATGCACACACAACACAAGTGGGGGACTTATTTTTGAAGGTACCCACAACACTTTCTTGTCAAAAATTTCAAATTTATCTACCAACTTAATTGCATGTCTTCCACATAAACTTCATTTTTAATTACATGCAACCATATAGCTATCATTTTGGTACATGCAACCATCTAGCTATCTTTTTTGTACATGCAACCATATAGATATCATTTCACTCCATGCAACTACCCCATCATATCCCACGTCTCATTTATCAATTTCAACATATCATTTAATATCCCATACGTCATACATTCCATAGCCTTTCCATTACCACACGCCAAGTTGTCATTTAATATATCACCAATTACAATTAAGAAATGGTCAAATCATAATCATGATGTAGACACTCCTAATCAGCTTCACACGTGCCAAGTTTAGTTCACTCCACTTTAACAAGTACACATACTACTTTGCCATAATTATCATAGATTGCAATTATTTTTTGACATGTTTACATTCTTAATTTTGCATAATTTGTAGTCATTATCATATTTCCACTACATGTAATCAAACCCTCAACCCCCGAAAGTACAATTAAGTGAAGTCACTTAACAACTTAAGTTGGGGGAGTACATTTTCTTGGTTTTCAATTTTTTTTTGAGTGAGTATCAAGCCAAAATCAAACCACCAAAAACCTTTCTGCAACTCTTTGTCATTTTCTTTTCCCCATTTCCAAGCTATAATTCAAGCCATTTCAATCTCAAAGGGAAAGAAGCAATTGAATTTGAAGACCATAAGAAAGGATTGGTGTGGTTGAAGTTTTAAGTATAAAATTTGAGCAGAAACAAAGCAATTTACCATCATGGGTGGAGATATAGTTTGTAGATCTAACCATTTGCACATCAACATATATTGGAATATAGGTTGATTTTTCCTATTTTCAAACAAGCGGGATGGTTGCATTATTTCTTAAAGCTCAAAAAATATAGTGAGGATATGACACAACAATTTGTAAAAGTGTTTGACTTGCCAAGATAAGGAGATGAACTCCCAGATAGGGAAAATGTTATAGCTTCCAAAGATGAATTCAGGGAACATGGAGAGAACCTTGACTCAACATCCCAAGGTACCAAAAGGTTATCATTACCATGGATTTAGGATTTTGTTGTTGCATATGTTATTGAGTATCTTACATGTGATGGTAGGCAGTCTCTATTATATACCATTCATTTCAAGATTTTGAGACACCTTCACCATAATATGAGGTTTAATGTTCCCAATTTTCTTTATAACCTATTGAAACAAATGAGTTTTGAATATAAAAGAAAGAGAAACAATACAACAGTGTCATATTATTTCTTAGCTACCCTATTGGTAAAAATAAGTTTAAGGGTTTGACATGCACATGTTTCATGGGAAAACTTCTTAATTTGTAATCATATCAGACACATTCATGAAGAACCAATTGTCCTAGAAAATTTGGAATCACCTTTTGTATCATCGAGGGAAATTCACTCTGGTTCACTTGTTGCTTCACCTACCTACATTTGAGGAGAATTACAGGAGCAGAGTATGCAAAATTCACCACCCACAACCTTTGAGCAACCTGCAACATAGGATATCCAAAAAACCCCAACTTCTTCTAAAACACTAAGAACTAGAAAGAGGAAATGTGGATCTTCCTTTGCACCCACAAAAGTGCAGAAGAAGAAACCCACTTAGCCAAGGCGCTCACATTGCCTGAAAAAGAAGGGTGTTATGAGGGGTTCAATCAAGAAGTAGGAGAAAGAAAATATTGTGACATTGGAAATAGATTCAAAACCAAAAGAAAATGTTTTTGGGAATGTTCATACACTGGTTAAAAGGAAATGGTATATCTCAACCACCTTTGAATTTGATTCAAAGGATGTTTTTGTTGCTAAAAGGACAAGGAAGAGAACCCCACAAAGCCCTATCATTGAGGGTTGTGATTATACTATGGGCGATGATGATCAGTTTTTGGAGAAGGATGCAAATTTGTTTATAGAAGAGAGGAATGTCAAGAAAGAGTTGCAGGAAGCATTGGACATAATCAAACAATTAGAGGAATTGGTAAAGTATTCTGAACAAAGAGACAAGGAAAGAGACTTAAAAATTAAGGAGTTCGGGGAGAAGCTTCACACATATGGGCATGGGTCTAAACTAGACTTACTTGCACAACTTTTTATAGTAAAGGTAGGAAATACATAAATTTTAGTTGAAAGCATAAGAACCCCTTTCATAAGAACTCCAACTTATCACACTACAATGTCTCTAGGATATCAGTTATGGAAAATAACTCAATAATTCTCCTAAAAAAGAGAAGAGTAGAAGGAAAAAGAAAGGATGATTTCAAACCACAATAGAGTATTGGAAAACAAGGAAGTTGAATTGAAAAAGATGACAATTAGAATTGAGAAGATAGCAAAAAAGGCTGCACAAATCATCAAGTGCATGCCTCTTGCTATAATTTATGCTTTGTTTTTACAGGAGAAATTCCTAAGTTTCCAATTCAGTCAATTGATCAGTAACTTGCCAATTTCCATGAGTAGGAAATTTATCTTTTTACATATTTTTGTTGATTCTACACCTAATATGCAAGACCAATTATGTGAATTTTATTTTCATAACTATGTTGTGCCAGACAATACATAATGGAACCCATTGATATTTTTGGCGATTTACAAATCAGGGCATTAACTTCCTACTTTAGAATTGAGACACGGAGGAGTGAAATCATGCAAGATTATGTTGAAAGAGAGAAATCAATTGCTCTTTAGGTCATAAAAGAATCCAAGAACCCCAATGTAATAATAAAAGAATGGAAATAACTCTTGAAGTACAAGGGTGTAGGTAGGAAATTTGTGAATTTAAGAACAAATGATTATGACAGGATGCAAAGACTAACCATCGATCTTATCCACCATTATTTTCATTTTGTACAAGAAAGATGAGAAAGTTTGACCCTTGAATTGCAGAAAAAGGAACCCCACTCTATATACAACTTCATAAACATGCTTGAAAGGATCTGAAGGTACATGGATATTACCAAAGAAAAGGGACTTGTATGAGTACCTCTTACTTTCTCTCCACCAATGCTTCTCTATCTAGTGCCACATCGGACAAGAGAAAATAATGAAAAATGGGAGGAAGCTAAGAATGTCAGATGGACAAGACTTTCATGCTATGGAGGTTTTTATTTGAAGCAACTGAAAGGAGTGGATGTGATTGCGGATCTTAGGGAGATGACCTTGCAGTATGACCTTTGGTATTAACTAATTTTCTTGAGGATAAGCAAATGTCTAAGTTGTGGGAATGATCAGGCCAATTATTAGTTAGTTTTCTATTGTTTAGTTCATACTTTTAGACATTTCCAAATACTTATTTCATACATATTCCTAAAATTTACTATCTTTTTATGATCATCATGCAAATTGAACTTGGTTATAGTATATGGAAATATGATTATGGTACATTAGTAATTGCATGGTTAAAGTGTGTGAATGTGTATGAAATGTAATTTATATCTATGTTTAAGTTATGGTATTACTATTGTGTATATGTTTAGGTGAACTAATTCTTTGCAACCAATAAGCCAAAGCAAGTAGACTGTAGCTCGTAGCAACTAGGAAGCGCAATCCGCAGCCAAAGGAGTTTTAGAAAATGATGTGGGGGAAGTTCCAGAATAAGAAGAATGCAATAGTTGCAGAATTGGAGGCGTTTATTTATAAGGATGATTGTGAGTTACCATGTCATTTAATAAGACTATTGAAGGAGATAAAACCTGCTATGATTGGGAGTCCAACATGACTGTTTCCACAATCCACATTTCAGTTTTACCGTTAAAATAGAGTTGAAGTCCTAATTAACTTATTTTACCTTTTTAGTTATGTTTTTAGTTATCCAAACTTTTTCACACTCTATTTTATAAGAGAGTGGTGATTTGCATTTAGATTTCTGTTTTGAGTCCTTATTTCAATAAGACTCCCCCACACCTGTGTATAAATATGGTTTGGTGGTCAAGGAGAATAAAAAGCATAAAAAATATAGCATATAGATATGTTCAAATAGTTTTCTTTTGTTACACACTAATACTCTTGTTTCCAATTATGTTTTTATGAATAAGATATCCTTGAAGATTCTTATTAGATTGTGAAATTTCTTGAGTTATGCAATGAAGAGGTTTTTCGTTACTGTTATGGTTAATTGATTTGAGAAGCTATATTTGAGTTTATCTTGTGGATACAATCACTTGAGCAAGGGCCACTCAAGGTAACTATTCCCCACTTTACTTTCTACACATTTATTTATGTTGTTATAGTAGTTACCTTCATTATTGCATTGTCTTAATTAGACTCTTCATGTTGTGAATGTGAATAAAATCATGAATAAGATCTTGTCTTTTATTTCATGCTTTGTTTGTCTCAATGCATTATCCTCTAGAGTGAGTCAAAGTTAGCAAGAAACTAGTTATTTATAGATTTTAGTTTTGATAGTGAATTAGTCACAGTCTTTAGTTGTAAGTAGCTATAGCAATAGTTCTAGATTCAATTCTTTTTATTATTATTCAATTTATGTTTTCCCCACATGTGTAAACACCTATACTAGGATGATATAGGCAGTGTACAGTGTCTAGATGCACACATAGAGCCAACATCATCACAAATTTATGTTAGCCTTGGTTGATAATTAAATGGAGTCTTTACAAGGGTTTAGTGGGTTGTTCAAATAGGTACCCCCTCTAAATTGTGTGAATATCACCAAATTTACTGAACATTAGTTGGGCCTTACACCATGTGCACAGACACCTCAGACATTAGAATATTCAACTGGGTGCTAGTGACATGAGATTAAGCATCATGAGGTCGACTCAAGACTAACATGTATAAAGGGACATAAGTCTCAACTATGTTGGTTACTGCACAAAGCAACTAAAGGTCCTTACGATTTGAGATGAGCAAGTTCCTCAGATTACCAATAATATGGGTGGCTTGAATAATTAGGTTGTCACAGTCAAGGAGATATTCAAAGTGCTTTAGGTTCTCCTCCAAAGATTGAACCTGCTCAAAAGGGACCCTAAGAGTAGTTTCATAATCTGTAGAAGGAGGAGACCTCGAGGGAGAATTTGAAGGAAAATAATTCTCAAAGACCGAGTGGGAGTCAAAAGGATCAAAATTTTTGGGGAACATTGGGCCAAGTCTAGTAGGACTATATTTGTCTTAAGGTATGGTAACTCTCAAGCTCCTTCTAACTATGTATCTAGAAGTTGTAGACTAGGTTGTGAAGCTCATAAAAGATTGTTCACAATGCACAACCTTGCAAACTCTAAAAAATGAGAGAAGGAAGTGCAAGAGAAGATGAAAAAATGTTTTGAAAATTTTAAATGTTATTTTGAAAAATATTTTCAAAAGGTGAGTTCATATTGGGTTCACCAAAATATATAGAATGAAAAGTGAACCGCTATGAAGGATAATCAAATCCTTCGAGGATCTAGGATTCAACCCTCCACTCACGTAAGCCTTCAAGTAACTATGAACTTCAAGTTTACCTATTAATTAATTAAATGTGCGTTTTAAAGAGCACACAAATTATATGGACTCTTTAGACTTTAGAAACCAAAAGTGTAGAGCATAAAGGTTTCTCAAACAACCTAGAAAGCTCTTTGCTTAGGACTAATGCATGGTTGTACGATGAAGGTGTGTCATGCTAGTGTCCCATATGGATAGAAAATAGAAGTTGTCAGAAGGAAACTCAAAATACTGCATAATGTTTTGGATGTGAAAGGTGTATACAATACAACTACACAACGAACATAAAATGACATAAATGGAAACATTAAATAAACTTAAATGGAAAGTAACAAGCAAGAGTTTAGTGCATCACCAAAGATATTTGATGAAATCTGAGCTTTCTCTAAGCAACTCCTCTTCCACCTGTGCCTACACACATAATACCAAAGAGAGGGATTGGGTGGTTGTATAAGAGTTTTCCTTAGTCAAACCCCCATATTGGTGTTCCCACCTATACAAACAACTATAGACAAGATAATAGAAATAAACATGAAATGATAGAAATAACAATATGCTAGCGAAACAAAGATAATGTGCTCAATGTAAAACCTTAAAGAGTTACCACTCCCAAGCACATAATCAAAGTAGATTGCTAGTGCAATGAAGAAGCAACGAGGGTCTCTAAGATGATAGTGGCCTCCTTAAATGAGAATGGAAAAGCTTTACAAGATATCCTTGTGTTTGTATCAATGATGGAACAATTGAGATTAATTTGAAAGTTGTAAAAGAGTTCTTTGAAAGATACACATAAAGAAGGGAGATGGTGAATGTTGTAGAATTAGATAAGAAGAGAGTGTTGTGAATGCTCAAGAAGTGTTGTAGAATGTTCAAGAAGTGTATGTTGTTCCCAAGATCTTGATTGAATGAATTCCTCCTTAAGAAAGAAGGTCTTTTTGGTCCAAACAACTTGCCCGAGTGATTCTCGGCGAGGATGCAATTTGGAAAAGGTGTTATATTGCCAAAACATAATAGGTTTAACATCCCAATGACCAAATTAGTCATGGTTTTTTATGGTACATGAGCATGATGTGTGGATGTCTCCATGACATGCATCTATCCAAGTGAAAATCAAACTTAATCATTAGGGAGTTGGACATGCTAGGTGTTGAAAGATGGTTTTGGGTTGAAAAAGAGCGTAATTATCTCAATTGGAGCTAAAGGGGAAGGCGTATGTAATGTGAATTTACATAGGGTGCAATTTATGACATTAAAAGAGCTAGTTGAGGAAGATAAGGGAGATTCTTCCCCTTCACCCCCTCCTTCATCTTTCACACCTTCATATTCTCTAACCCGTTTCCACATCTTCCACTACATCTACCATCCCTTCCTCCACCTTTGCTTCACCCCCTCTTCTGGATATCTCAATGGATATCGCTACCTCCATTCCCACTCCTTATATTTCCCCCATTTCAATTGATTAATCCCCTTCTCCCACTTCTCTCCCTCCTTCTACAACCATTCCTCCTCATTTCACCATGTCTACCATTTCCTCTACTATGCCTTCTACTTCTGCTCCTCCCACTTTGTTGGATCTTTCATGCACATTTATTTCTCATATTTCCAATTTTCCAAAGGAAGTCACTACTAATATGCTTTCTTAGGTGAACATGTCTCTACTAAATCATTTGGCACAAACCACTCTTGCTTCCTCTTCAAAAGAAACAATGGAGCCTCGCTTCATGGAAAGTATATATAAAATTTTGGAGGAAATGAAACAACATGAAAAGGAAAGTATGGTGGAAGATGCATCACATCTGCCAGTACAAGAAAAGCATTTAGAGGAAGATAAGTATTTTGAAGATATCCTTGAGCCCAAATTTAAGCAATCCACAAATCAAAAAGAGGAGAAATATATAGAAGAACAACCAAGGAAACAAGAAGAACAAGTCTATGAAGAGGTTATAATAAAAGATATTCAAAAGGAAACCTCCTCTCCTTCTCTGCAGATAGATAAAGTTTCTGCCCTTATATGGATAGATGAGTAGTTAAAGAGTAAAAGGCCAATTATTGAGACTTCTTAGTTAAGCCTAAAGGTGATTTTGAGCAGGATTGAGAGGCCCATGGAAAAGAAGAAGGCTAAAATAAGGTCTCATATCACTAGAGATGCCTTGGGTTCAAGAATCTTGTACATGGACACTCCTTTTGTAGATAAGGATAGTGAAACTGTTTTACCAAAGGATTTTGATGTTTCAACAATAAATCTCGACCCTACTAACAAAGCACAAGAGATAGATGAATTTCAGGTGTCAGTTTCAAGTAGCTTGAGGAGAATGAATGAGGACGAGGCTACTAAGACTAAGTTAAAGTCACAAGTGATTGAACTCATTTCCTTCATTCAACACTTAGTAACCCTAATTCAGAGTGCCCTAGGAAAATCTATAACTCCAACATTGTTATCTAAAGGTGAGGTGAACAAGATGGAAAACATGGGATCTTGGGCCTAGTCTACCCAAAGTTGGATAAAGCATATTTTTGATACTGGCAATAAGGCAGTTGATATTTCCATTCAAGTACATAACAACTTCCTTATCCTTAAGGAGGAAGTTGATAAGCTAATTGAACATTGTGTGAGAGATGAAAAATACCATGGTTTGGTATCTTGGAAGGTGGAGGAAATAAAGAAGCTTTCCAATGAAGTGATAGTGAGGGAAAGTATTTTGAAGAAATAGTTAGTGAAATAACCTCACTACTAGTTGCACGCTCTCAAGTTTCACAAAGAGATCATAATGCTGGTTGAACTAGAAGTGAAGAAGATCAATGAACAAATTGGGGAATTTTTGATGGCTTGCGGCCAAATTTTTGGAGAGCTTCAAAGGCTCAAGTGGATGCCTTTGTGGGAATAAGTGAATATATTCTGAAGCAACAATGGAAGTTGTTGATTCATAAAGAACCTACTGAGGAACTATCAACAGATTTTATGGATGAGGCTGCTAAATTTTTGGTAAAATATTAGGATTTTATTGGTCAGGAGCCTACCTAGATGGCTCTACACCATTGATTAATTGATGAATACAATGCACAATGTTACAAGGTCCACATTACTCTAGGCCCTCCCAATGAAGAAGTTAGTTCAAATTTGACGACTTTTGTGAAATTTGCTATGAAAGAGAAGTCAAAAGGAAAAAGTGTAATTGATGAAATTTTTTTGTAAACGGTAGTTGGAATATTTTTGGAGTTTTGTGTCCTAGATTTCCTAAGATTTTATAAAATGTAATTAATACAAGGGATATATTATAATTTATTTTACATATCCCTAGGTACATTTGTAAGTAATTTTAGTTGGAGATAGATGACGTATATGTTGTAAACATTTAATACACTCCAAATATTTAATGCAAATGCAATCTTGGTCTTTGGTGTTGAGATCATCTCCACCATTGATTTTGCCTTGGATTTTTTTAGCCTTATCTATAAAAGACAATTCTCTCTCATTATAAAGTTGTTGAACATGAAGTGTTGCAACCAATATTTTGAAATCAATACAAGCAAAAAATTGAATTTTGGTGTTCTTCTTGTTGTTTCTCATGTCTTGCATGGCTTCTTTCTCCAATATTAGATAAAGTTCAGTTATGATAATTATGAAGTGTGAAGATATTTGATAGATCTCTGGTTCACACCATTTGTAATTGTTGATTGTAAGTTACTTTGCATGGTTAGTCTGAGCCTTTATTTTGTTATCAATTCAATTGAGAAGATTTATTTAAATTGCACCAAAGTTAGGTATTTGCATAAATGTTCATGCTTTGAAAATATTTCATTTCCTTTGAAGATTACACCATTCTTGCAACATTGTGAACTAGTCTTTGAATAAGTAAGAATTATTTTTACAAGGGATCTATCTATTTGCAACACTGAATTATTACTATCATTGTCCTTAGGTTTACTTAACTTAATTTCTTCTTAACCTGCCTTTTTCATTTTATTCAAGATTGAGTTAGCTTAGGAAGAAAAACATCACCTAGATTGTCATATTAGATGTTGAGTATTTTTTTCGATCTCAAATATGACAATCTAGCTAGGTTTACACATCAATTTCAAATCTTTCAAACCCTTATTGTTCAAGTTCCAACTAAGTAATTGTAAGGCCCTTTGTAAAAAAACAAATCAACAAACCATTGAGTTGTTTTCTACAAAGTCAAGACCTGACTATCAAAGCCTTGGGGTTATCTCTTTGAAGTTTCAAAGGTTAGATTTCCTTTCAAAAGAGACAAAATGCTTCATATTGTGATGTGCAAAACACTCGTCAACAAGTCCATTTGTGTGTTATGAGCAAAACACAACAATCAATTAAGCTATCTTGTAGCTCAATTCCTAACTATCAAGGACCTTGAGGTAATCATTTTCTATCTCAAAATTTAATTTCTTCAAGGAGAGGTGAGTTGCTCTGGTATTTCATTTGAGTTGGCAAACATGTCAAAACACTTGTCAACACTATCAAGTTTAGATTCAAAATTATCAATTGAGTTCTTGGTGGGAATTCAAAGTTCTAATGAGACTTGGTATTCTTGTAGCTTCTCCCTCTTTTGCCTCTTCCCATAACAATACTTAGGATAACCAACTTACTCGATAAGAATGGCCTCCTTCAGGCTTGGTTAAAATTAATGTTGATGGTGCTTCAAGGGACAATCCTAGAACTACTAGCATGAGAGGTGTTTGCCATGATCATAATAGTAGTATCATGTTTTGACTTGTAGGTAGTCAAGTGGTGTTGGTTCTAATAATTTCTTAGAGGCTATTACCATTCACCAAGTTCTTTTGCATGCTAAACATATGCATTTTACCAATATCATTGTGGAATCTCTCTAAAATTTTGGTTGATCGTTTCAAAAGAAAGTTTCTCTCACTTCAAGCAGTGGTAGTTGAATTAATGTAAGAAAAACATCAACATCCTCATTCACAATTTAATGCTAGTAAGTGGAACCATACTAAAAGGCAAAAAAATTTGGTCGCTGTTTTTTTCATTGAACCAACTTCTAATTGGAATGACATTAAGGTTGATATTGGAAATGACTAGGATTTCCCTATTTGGGATATGCATAGACACTTCAATAGTTTTTTGAATGTTGATTACAACGCCTCCTTAGATTTATGATTCCTAACGTTGTGTTTCTTAATGGTATGTAGAGTCATCTAGTGTTTATTCCACTATGGTTAACTTCATTATTATTATTTTAAATTGGGTTTCCTATTGGTCTAGCTTTTTGAATATAAGGGAAAATATTATTTTTTATACTTTGAGCATGTACAATCTTTAGGAGAACAAATGCTTATGCCTCGTCTGGCAGTTTGGAGGTTTCCTTCTCTAATGCTAATTGTTTAATTTCACTCCATTTGAATTTTCTTGATTCTCTAAAATTGAAATGTCATGAGTCTTTTTAAAACAAACATAACTACTTTATAATCAGTTTTTTTTTAATATATTTTTGACTATCATGTGATTTTTTTTTTCTATAATAAGAATTGACATGGGTTTGCAAACTTCACCATTACAATAATGTCTTTTCCCTTTTCTTATTATATTATTAAGGGAAATCACTTACGTAGAAATAGCTTTTGTATTTGATTTTGGAAAAACCACAGAATAATCCATTGACAGGCCAAACTTACTCAAAACTGTTCTCAGATTACTTCATGCAGAGTGCTCCTTGCCGCCAATTTGGAAACGCTATTAATTTTAATGTTTTTCTATCAGTTTTTGATGGTTTATCAAATGTGCATGCTGCTGCTACCTTCAAAACACCAAATGCGATGTTATCCGTTGCCCTTGTCAATCGTAATGTCAGTTTGAGAAAACTTCGTAAAGAGGGTTGTTTGAAGGAGGCTCTGCGCAATCTTCTTACTACAAACAATCCTCCTGTAAATTCCTCTACGTGTATTCATCTATTGTACGCCTGCATTGCTAAAAAAACTCTTTCAAAGGGCAAGCAAATCCACTCTCACATTAATGACAGGAAACTCACGTTTGCCACAAACCCAATTTTACAAAATACACTTATCAACATGTATGACAAGTGCGGAAGCTTGGTGGATGCTCGTACAACCTTTAACGACATGTCTGAACCAGATGTCTTATCATGGAATATGATAATTGCAGCTTACAGAAGGCACGGGTTTACTCAGGAAGCATTAACTCTGTTTCATAAAATGCAACGAACAGCCGTCCAACCCGATCACTTCACCTTCTCTACTATTCTCCCTGTATGTGCCAATGCGGCGTCTCTAAAACATGGTTTGGAGATCCATGGAAAAATCATTAGATGTGGATGTCAATCTGATGTTATTGTGATGAATACCTTGATTGACATGTATGCGAAATGTGACAGAGTAGAGAAAGCTCATGAACTGTTTGACAAAATGCCTGACCGAGATGTGGTCTCATGGACTGCAATCCTTGCTGGATATGCACGGAATGGACATTTTGAAAAAGCTTTGCAGAGTTTCAAGCAAATGCGGTTGGCTGGTGTAAAGCCAAACTCGGCAACCTTTGTCACTATGCTACCAGCGTGCTCCAAGATTGAAGCTTTGGAACAGGGTATAGAGATTCATCAAGTAATTGTCGAAAGTGGTTTTTTGTTGGATGTTGTTGTTTCGAATGCGCTTATAGACATGTATGCGAAATGTGGAGTCATACAAAAGTCACGCGATGTGTTTGACAAAATGCATAATGCAGATGTGGTGTCATGGACTGCTATGATTACAGGATATGCTCAAAATGGTGTGCTTGACGAGGCTCTGAGGCTTTTTAAAGACATGCCTCAAAGAAATGTGGTTTCGTGGACTGCAATCATTGGTGGTTACGCACAAAATGGGCTTGTTGATAAATCCTTTGAGATTTTTGAGCAAATGCAATCATCAGGCGTAAAGCCAAACTCAGCAACCTTTGTTAGCATTCTCTCAGCATGTGCCAAAGTGGGAGATTTGGAACATGGTATAGAAGTCCATCAAAAAATAGTTGAAAGTGGATTGTTGTCAGATGCTACACTTGTAACTGCCCTGATCGACTTGTATGCAAAATGTGGAAGCATAGACAAGGCACATGAGTTGTTTGACAATATGTCTCAAAGGAATGTAGTCTCATGGACTGCAATTGTTGCGGGATATGCACAAAATGGACTGGTTGAAAAAGCCTTAGAAATTTTTAAGGAAATGCTATCGGCAGGTGTGAAGCCAAACTCAGTAACTTTAGCCAGTATTCTCCCAGTGTGTGCCAGAATGCGATCTTTGGAACATGGTATGGAAATCCATCAAATGATAATAGAATGTGGATTTTTGTCACAAGTTGTAGTTGTTACTGCCCTGATAGACATGTATGCAAAATGTGGAAGTATACATAAGTCGCGTGAGTTGTTCGAAAAAATACCCGAGCGAGATGTGGCCTCATGGACTGCAATCATTTCTGGATATGCACAAACTGGGCTTGTTGAGGAGGCCTTGGAAATTTTAAAACAACTGCAATTGGCAGGTGTAAATCCAAACTCCTCAATCTTTGCCAGCATCCTTGCAGCTTGTGCGAAACATGGAGTTTTGGGAATAGGTATGGAGATCCATCAAAGAACAATTGAAAGTGGGTATTTGTCAGATGTTGTAGTTGCAACTAGCCTGATAGACATGTATGCAAAATTTGGGTGTGTAAATAAGGCATGCGAATTGTTTGATGAAATGCCAGAACGAAATGTGGCCTCATGGAATGCAATGATTATGGGATATACACAAAATGGGCTTGTTGAAAAAGCCTTTGACATTTTTAAGGAAATGCAATTGGCAGGTGTAAATCCAAACTCGGCAACCTTTTCCAGTATCCTCCCAATGTGTGTCAAAATGGGAGATTTTGAGCAGGGAGCGGAGATCCATCAAAAAATAATTGAAAGTGGATTTTTGTCAGATGTTATCGTGGTGACTGCCTTGATAGATATGTATGCAAAATTTGGAGGCATACAAAGGGCATCCAACTTGTTTGATAAAATGTCCCCAAGAGATGTAACATCATGGAATGCAATGATTATAGGATGTGCACAAAATGGCCTTGTTGATAGAGCTTTGGATACTTTCAAGCAGATGCAATTGGTAGGTGCAAAGCCAAATTCATCAACATTTGTCAGTATCCTCCCAGCATGTGCCAAAATGGAAGCTTTGGAAGTAGGTACGGAAATCCATCAAAAAATAATTAAAAGCGGATTTTTGTCAGAAGTTGAAGTTGCAAATGCCTTGGTAGACATGTATGCAAAATGTGAAAGCATACATAAGGCACATGAATTGTTTGACAAGATGTCTCAACGAGACGTGGTCTCATGGAATTCGATCATTGTAGGATATGCACAAAATGGACTTTTTGATAGGGCTTTGGATGCTTTTAAGGAAATGCAATTGGTAGGTGTAAAACCAGACTCATCAACCTTCTCCTGCATCCTTCCAGTGTGTGCACAACTTGTAGCTTTGGAATTTGCCATGGAGATTCATCAAGGAATAGTCAAAAGTGGATTCTTATCAGCTATTGTAGTAGGGACTTCCCTGATAGACATGTATGCAAAATGTGGAAGTTTACAGAAGGCTTGCACATTATTTGACAAAATGCCTAAAAGAGATGTGGCCTCATGGAATGCAATGATTGTAGGATATGCACAAAATGAACTTCTTGATAAATCCTTAGATTATTTTAAGAAAATGCGATTGACAGGTGAAAAGCCAGAATCATCAACCTTTGCCTGCATACTCCCAGTTTGCGCAAAACTTGGAGCTCTTGAACAGGGTATGGAGTTCCATCAAAAAATAATCAAAAGTGGTTTTTCATCAGATGTTGTAGTTGGGACTGCCTTGATTGACATGTATGCAAAATGTACAAGACTACGGGAAGCCCGTGAGTTGTTTGACAAAATGTATCATCCAGGTATAGTCTCATGGAACACAATGATTGCAGGATATGCAATGCATGGCTACTGCAAGGATGCCCTTAAACTCTTTGAACTTATGAAGCACTCTGGAACAAATGCAGACCATGTAAGCTTAATCTGTGTTTTATTTGCATGCAGCCATGCAGGCTTACTGGATGAGGGATGTAAATCATTCATTGACATGAGCAACTCTTACTGCATCAGACCTACAATGGATCATTATGTATGCATGGTTGATCTTCTTGGCCGTGCTGGCTATCTTCAGGAAGCCCTAAACTTTGTCATAAAAATGCCAATTGAACCTGATATGGTTGTGTGGATAGGTTTGCTTGGTGCTTGTAGATCACATAAGAATATGAGGCTAGGAGAATTTGTGACAAGATTCCTTCTTGAGTTGGATCCTGAAAACAGTGCACCTTATGTTCTTCTTTCAAACATATATGCAGATGCTGGCATGTGGGGTGATGTTCAAAAGGTAAGGGTATTGATGAAAGATAGAGGAATTAAAAAGATACCTGGGTGTAGTTGGATTGAAGTCCATAAAACAATACATAGCTTTTGTGTATAAGAGCACATCAAAAAACACGAAATCTAAAGTTTTTGCATATAAGAGCGCATCCAAAAACACATGAGATCTATATACAAAGTTAGAGTATCATCTTGGGAGATGAAGGCTGCAAGGTCTATTCCAAATACAAGATTTGTATTGAAAGATGTGGAGGAGAAGGAATTGCTTCTCAGAAACCATAGTGTGAGAAATTGGCAATTGCACTCGGATTGTGTCTTGTGGAACAATTATTAGCTTGTCAAGAATCTTCGAGTATGTGGTACCTTACACACTGCGACCAAGTTTATCTCACAAGATAATTGCAAGAGAAATTGCTGTCAGTGATGTGGACGTATCAATTATTTGAAAAACTGAAATTGTTCCGTGGAGATTGTTAGGGATGCTAAGTGAAGCCAGTGGTAAGCACAGTCTTGCACTATACCAAGGTGCATGGTGTCTGTCTTGCAGTGACAAGAAGTAATCAGGTTTTATTTAAAGTCGCTGAAAAGAAATGTTTCTGAGTCTGGAGAGCTAACCCATACGTTGACTCGACGAAATGATATTGTATACTACGTATTGCTTCCTGGATATTCCGATGGGGTATACTGTTTCTGTTAAACCCTGTTTTATTTTTGTGGAAGAGTCATAACATTCAATTGTTTTTCTCTTACTAAACCTTTGAGAATAGTACTAGTATCGTTTAGGGAGGTTCCTAGTTCCTCGGTGAATCTGATCTTTTGTTGACAAAATGGTCGACAGGTTTTGATGCAGTCAGGGAAAGTTTTAACAGGGTTTCTGTCTGGGTTAGGCTCCCAATACTTCCTTTGGAATACTGGGACGAAGAGATCATATGAGTAATTGGCAACTCTCTTAGTTTTTATCAATTGACAAAGACACAAAATCTATGTAATGATTGGTTTTTGCCAGATTTTGCGTTGACTGTTGATGTTGATAAGGTTCTGCCAAATGCCATAAAATTGTGTTCCAAACTTGGGGTTTGGAAGCAGAGAATTCATTATGTGTCCTCCTCCCAGGTTTGCCTTCTTTGCCATAAAGTTGGGCACTTCTCCAATTTGTGCCATGATTTCAAGAAGCACCATATTCAGACAAGAAGTTCAGTTCCTTCTCTTGCTCATGGGAATGGGATTCAGATTATTGAAGGTGTTTCAGAGATTAATAAGCGTCTTGCTACGAGGATAGAAGAGAAGGATTCAGACACCACTGTGGTGGGTCCTGTGGGGAATACATGAGGGTCTCGTGTCCTTTGGTTGAATCTGGATCTTCTTTAAAAAAAAGGCAGGATGGTTCCCCATACAGGTCAAGCTTTGACTCCACTTCAGAGTTTGTTGTTGAGGTTTGGATTCAATCCTCCATGAGTGTTAGTTTGGTTGTTCCTTTGCTGTGAGTTTGTTGTTTGTTTCCCAGGGGGACTTTCTGGGACCATGGCCTGTTTCTTTGTAGGTTCTCGTTTCACGTTGTTTAGTCTCTCTTTTGCTGTTCAAGGTTTCAGGTTCCTTTCAAAACCCTCTTCCAGTTCATAGCTCCGGTTAAAAAAAATTATCTAATAAAAAACATTTAATTGTTTCTCAGGGATCCTGTATAGCTCTAGATAAAAATCTGGAAGATGCAGAAGTATGAGATATATGAAAGCAGAAAGCTGTTAAGTCAGAAGGAAATGTTAGAGAAGGGCCTCCAATGAAACCACTGCTTAGATATAATGAGCAGAGCAATAACATCTCTAGTTCGTTTTACCTCTGTCATGTTGTGTGGCACTTTTCCTGGATTAATTCTAATATCTTGTTCCTATCCCTGGAATACTGTCTTGTCTTAAATTATATGCACCAAAATACATGTGCAAATTTAAATTCATCCCGGCAGATTTCTGTCGTTTATGGTTGTGGAATACCACGGACATTTGATTGGTTTAACTTCTAAAGACCGGTGTTCAAATGTGGTAATTGTAATTCCTTGGTGGAGAATGTCTGAACATATATCATATATGAGAAGTAGATTCACAGTTTTTGACATGATGAAACAAAGCTTTTGGAAAAACTAAGAAGACTTTGAAACACTGTTTCAGATCACAGTATCCATTAGTAGGATGAAAAAAGATCATGAAAATTTATGATATACCAGATGCACACTAATCTTCTGAAATTGTAGCTTATTTGCTTGATTGATTTCTCTATTTGGCTGTCTTTTTTGTTTCTGTGTTGCTTTTGTTGCTCTTGATCTATTTATCTGGTTCTTAAAGCTTACCTCGTCATTAAAACTTCTGATTGATTCATTATGTTCTTACATCTTTGTTGCTTTTTGTAGATATATTATTGGAGCTCTATATCGTTCAAAATAAGAACATGCATTAACGCCATAGAGAACTAAAACTGCTTGAACAACCCTAAACATAGGTGTAGCAGTGATAAGGAAGCATGATAACAATAGCCTACTTTACATATAAGGCATGCTAACAGAAAACAACTAGCACCACCTTCCGCTTGGGTGTGCCCAAAATACATATAAAACAAACTACTCGACTATAAGCAAACACAAACAGCGCCAAAAAAAACCTATTGGAACCCTAGCCATAATAACTATCGACATAAAAACCTCCATATCATCAAGTTTGACCACTACCCGACTTGCCATGCCACAAACATGAGCTCAGTACCAATGATCACAAGCTCTGTAAAGCTAATTCTCACAAAGTTATATAAATATTTTCAGCAGCTTTAATTTGATTAATTTGAACATTTTACAATTTTATTATACTATAATCCAATGTAATTAGAACAAATTATTATTATAATTTGATAAAAAAGAAACAAACAACAGTCCACATTCATATGTATAATTTCCAGACAGCTTTTAATATAAATAGATTCCAATAACATTCCATATTTATATATATAATTTCCAAATATCTTTTAGTAACCTACATTACATATAAGACATAATAATATATAATTTCCAAATATCTTTTAATAACCTATATTACATTAAGGTGTGATGACAGAAAACTACTAGTACCACCCTCCCCTTGGGTGTGCCCAAGAGACATATAAAACTAACTACTCAACTTTAAGCAAAAATAAACAACACCCAAAAAACCTATCGAAACCCTAGCAATGACAACTATGGACATAAAAACTTCCATATCACTGAAGTTCGATCACTACCCAACTTGCCATGACATCACCAACACGAGCTGAGTACCAATGATCACAATCTCTCTAAAGCTAGTGCTCCCAAAGTTATATAAAAATTTGTAGTGGATTCAATTTGATTAATTTAAATATTTTACAATTTTGTTATATTATAATTTAATGTACTTTAAACAAATTATTATAATAATTTGATACAAAAAATGAAATAAATAATAGTCCATGTTCTTATATAATTTTCAAATATTTGTTAATAACAATAGATTCAATATATATCTGAATCATATCACTTGAAATAATTTCACTTTAGGAAGATCTTAGTAGTCTTGGCCTTCTAATTATGACATATGACACATTTAAATAGGAAATAGTTCAATTTAGAATACAAACATGTATGATAAAGCAATTGATCAACACAAATTGCTAATAGGACAATCCTAGATGGCTAGTTAGGACAATCCCAAGTGTAGTCTGCATGCCCCTTCTTTGATGCTCATAACCATTAACTCACATCCCTCGTTGTAAGAGGCTAGGAAAACAATAATAATAATCAATGCTATTAGAGTGGGTTGCCTGCCACGAGAGGAGGGGAGTATAGCACCCCTCTACAACTTTCACTTCCTTGAGTACAATCAAGAGAGGGCATTGGTATGGACGTCCTGACAAGAGTATGAGCATCCATGAAAACCTATGTTGATATTGATATGTCCTTAGTACACTAATATGTCATCCATATGTTGTTTGAGTTTTGTATTGATCATTAAAACATCATGCAAAGTCTTTGTAAGATTGGCAGCCTTGAAAAAAAATTAATTTCAATTTTGAATAGTCATATGAAGGAATAATATTCTAGAATAACATGTGATGCATGAAACATGTATTATTGTCTAGGTTGTCACTGTAACATAAGGCCAATATAGACCATGAGCCCATAGTTAGCCATTGCGCATGCATTCAATAAGAAAAAATCCCATCCCTTCAACCACTAATTTCCACAATATCCCAATAGAGCCCACCACCTCAAACAAATAATGATGTGGCACTCCATTGAGGAAAATATAGGCTACTAAAAAGTGGGGAGGCAACTAACCAAGCCCACTACTTGCAAATGAGACATTCTACTAGCTAGTTGTTGATGGTTGTGTAGGCTAAAGAGAGTTACTTAAGTTATAGACCACTTGCAATAGTCAATCAATATTTAAAGTTAACATAAATCATGGGGGAAAAGAAATATGAAACCAAGGTGCCATTTTGGGAAAGAAGGAAATTTGGATTAGTTATTTGTATGAACTATTTAAGATTTACACACACCACACATTATTTTTTACAACCAACAACAATTATTTCAATCTCTTTAATTCATTCAATTTCTTTAATTCATTATATAGTTCATTGCATTCTTACAATTCATTTTATGCACCACACATTATTTAGTGAATATTTATAGATATATTTTACTCATACAATATATTTTAGAAAAACTACATACATTTCACAATGAAATATTTAAAGAAGAATGAAGTTCAAAGAACAAGGACTTTGCCAAAGCACAAAAGAGGGTTAGTGCTTCATTGTAATATAAAAAATGAGGGTGTTACTACTTATCTAATTGATATACTAGATGTGCAAGTGACTAGAGATTCTACTAGCTCTAAGAATGTTTCCATTAACAACATGTGAACAAAAATATATATGAACCATACAATCAAAGATGTTGAGGATAATGGGTACTCTACCCAATCTATTGCCAAGAAATGGGGTACTCCTACAACAACCTTATCATATTGGTTACAATTTATCACATCTAAACAAAGAGAGGGCCACCTAACATATTATCTTATGAAGAAGAATTGGAGATTGTGCAATGGTGTGAAGACATGTCAAAGATGGAATATGGTCTTGAAATCATATAGTTGAAAACACATATTGCTCACACTCCCTTTTAAGAATGGGTTTTATGGGAAGTCATGGTGGACAAGGTTTTTAAAAATAATTCATAAGTTGGTATTAAGAAGTAAATAAGACATAGATAGATTCAAAGTTACCATAATTAGACCCTCCATAGTAGTTGCATTTTATGAAAATTTGGATAAAATTTATGAAGAAAACCAATGTGGGCCACAACAGGTTTAGAATTATGATGATATTGGTGTTCAAGTTGGGAGAAACTATGGTATGAGGGTAATAGCCAAAAATGGTCCAAGAAGTGTGCCATATATCATGTTAAAAAGTAGAGAATGGTTCATTATATTATCTTGTGTTAATGCTATAGATCAAAGTATCACTAGATTCTACCTTTTTAAAGGTAAAAGTAAATTAAAAAATACATTACAAGTTGTGAGCCAAGGGTTTATGTGGTAGCCCAACCTCATGCATGAATAGCTAAGGAATTATTCCTCAACTGGTTACATCACTTTGCAATATTTATAGTTGGTGGAGTTTCACCTAACAAGAGACATTTTCTTATCTTTGATATCCATGGCAGCCATTTAGCACTTCCCATAATTCAAGAGGTGAGAATTTTAAGAACTAATATCCTTACATTTCTAGCTCACACAAGCCACAAACTCCAACCTTTGAATGTAAGTGTCTTTTCTCCTTGTAATAACCAACTTAAAATTGTGAGGTCAAAGTGAATGGAAAAGAATCATAGATTAGAATTAATATATCTAAATTAGCTTAGCTAGTAGCATAACATTAAAAAATGCCCTCACTATAGATGACATCATGGTAGGATTTAAAAGAATTAGTATTTGGCCACTTAACCCAACAACACTTATGAATGACATGAATCCTAGTAGACTATTTAATATTGGTGATGAAGATGAAGATAAAATAATCACAATTGAGAATATTCTAAGATTTACAAAAGTTAGTGAATTTGAAATTCAAGAAAGTATAAAATTATTTAAAAGAGAAACTATTACAATTGAGAAAAAAATACAACATGATTCTACTACTAGTGAATGAATACAACATAATTCTAAGTTATTAGTGAATAGGCACAAAATGATTCTATTGCTCAAAATGAACGTGTAATCCATATGCACCACATCACATCCAAGATATATTAGATTTAAGTATTCCTACTTAGGTAAGGATACCAAATTACATCATGGAAGGCAGTAGAAACCTTGGTATTAACCTTGGCTTTGATAATGAGAATGTAGGACTATCAATGCCGTACGCTCCTCCATCTCCTCCAAACAACACAAAGATTCATTACTATGCAACAACTAGAGAGCTTAGTGTAAAATATGAAGAGATTTTATCAAGAGGAAATGACACATGGTAGATTAAAAAAATATGGATCCATAAGGTGGCCAACTAAAATAAAACCAAATGCAATCACTATTACCTTTTCTAAGGCTACCAAATACAAGGGTGAATGATAAATATTCTCATGAGAGTGGTGGCACAATTAGGTTGAGTTGATGGTCTCAAATACTCACTATAGATAAGCCCATGCAAAATTACATGAAACAAGAAGCAAAAAAGTAAGATATTACAAACATAAAGGCAAGGAAAAAATAATAGGTAGATGAGAGAAAGAACAATAGAGATATTGAGAGGGAGATGAATGAACCAAAAAACTTGAGAATGTAATGAAGAAGTAGAAAATAGAACAACTAAAGATAATATAAAGGTAATAGAAAGAGTAGAAAATGGAATAGGTCAAAATGATGAAGGAATTTGAAAAATAAAAGGATTTGGATAGACAAAGGCACTAAAGCAACCTTCTTGAATCCTATTAAAAAAATGATTCTAAGGGACACATGATTAATATTTGCAACCAACCATCCAATCAATAATATGATTAATATGATTTTTACAAGCCACTTGTAAATACCAATAACATTTATCAAGCATTTAAGAAAATGGAGGATCAAGTACTACCATGCTGACCATACTAATGATGGTCATTGCTCATTGCTTCCTCCATGGATGATGTAGTTAAAATTCACATGGAATCTAATATGATTGTCAAGTGAACATTGCTTTATAAAATTTAAATATTTTGAAATTCATGTGAGAAATTAATCCCCAAGTGAGACTTGTTCTCTAAGGTTCAAATTTTCTGGAAGGTGGGTACATGATTCATCATATGATAATTTTTTGTTCAAATAATCTTGAAATCATGATGTAATATTGTGAGAAAACTATGGATTGATCTAATAAAATGTAATAGCTATTATGAAGTATTTTACATACTTCATGCATGTCACAAATTTGTTTAATAAATATATGATTTGATAAGTAGTATATAAATTATAAATAGATGGTTAATCCAAGTTTATATCTTTATATTATTTGATACAACTTGTATCTATTGTGTTTGTTCATACACACATATGCATGCATATATGGTACGTATGAACATACAAAATAAATAGAAGTTATATTAAATAATATGAAGATACAAATTGGATCAACCATGCATTTATAAAATATACTAATCAATATTTATCAAATAAAGTTGTATCATGCATGAAGTATGCTAAAATACTTCATAATAGCTATTATATTTGTTTAGATCAATCCATAGTTTGCTCACATGATTACATCATGATGTCAAGATGATTTGAACAAAAAATCATCATATGATGAATCATGTACCCACCTTCCATAAAATTTGAATTTTAGAGAACAAGTCTCACTTGGGGATTAGTTTCTCTTATACATGCATTTCAAAATATTCAAATTTTACTAAACAATGTCCACATGGCAATGATATTAGATTCCATGTAAATTTTAGCTACACCATCCATGGAGGAAGCAATGAGAAATGACCATCATTGGCTATGATTGCCATGGTAGTACTTGATCCTCCATTTTCTTAAATACTTGGCAGGTGCTATTGTTATTTGCAAGTGGCTTGTAAAAAATAGATTATTGGTTGGATAGTTGGTTGCAGGTGTTAATCATGTCCCTTAGAATCATTTTTTTTGGAATGGGATTCAAGAATGTTGCTTTAGTGCCTTTGTCTATCCAAATCCTTTTACTTTTTAAATTCCTTCATCATCGTGGCTTGTTCCATTTTCTACTTTCTATTGCCTCTATATTATCTTTAGTTGTTCTCTTTTCCACTTCTTTATTGAATACTCAAGTTTTTTGGTTCCTTCGTCTCCATCTCAATATCTCTATTGACATGCATAAGTATATATATGTACATATATACATATGTTTATTTTGGCAGGATTTATATTTTTTATAATTGTTATATTTATAAACACATGGTTTGATCCAAATTTATATTTTTATGTTGTTTAGCATAACTCGTATTTGTTGTTATATATATACATACATATTAATGCTTGTATGCATGTACATACATATTTATACAAGCGTATAAAAACACATACACATGTGTATAAAAACACATACACACATTTTTATATTGTTGTTATATATATACATACATATTAATGCTTGTATGCATGTACATACATATTTATACAAGTGTATAAAAACACATACACACATACATATATACACATGTTCATATTGGTAGACTTCATATTTTTTATAATCATTATATTTTATAAATACATGGTTTGATCCAAATTTGTATCTTTATATTGTTTGACACAAATTATATTTGTTGTTAAATATATAAACACATACATATGCATATTCATATATACATAAAAACACATATTTACACACACATTTATGTATGCATGTTTATTTTGGAAGACTTTCTATTTGTTGTAATCATATATTGTATACATACATGGTTTAATCCAAGTTTGTATCTTTGTATTGTTTGACACAACTTGTATTTATTGTAATATATATATACATGTGTGCTTATACGTACGTACATACGTACGTACATACATACATACATACACACACACACACACACACATATATATATATGCATGTATTTATGTGTATATACATATAAATATACATAAAAAGACATACATATAATCACATGCCTAATAAAGACAAAAATATGCACACTCCACACACACATAAAATCACTTAAACATATTTACACACATGGATGCATATGTATATAAGTATACACTTACAATATTTACATACATTAACATGCACATGGGAAAAATAAAAATACACATTATATATCAACACTTTTTTTTTAATCTTTTTACCTTAAGCTTGGAAAAGATGAAAATAAAATATTAAATAAAAAATCTTAAAAAGTAAAATATAGTTCATTGCCTTAATGAGGTCAAGATTGACCTCTCCTGAAATCAATGGCAACTTTGTCCTCCTCTTACATAGTTTGTGTACATCAAATTTCCCCTTTGATTTGAATTATGCTTTCTTATGGTTACAACATATTTTAGGACAATTTATTACACAATATAAATAACTCATTAACAGTGATAATATTTCTAAAGATCCCATTCTTTTAGATTCAGTAAATTCTTAAAGTCTATAATATTGACAAAATAACATGTTGTTCCAGAATTTATAAGATTAAAAATAAGCGAAGTATGTGATTTATGGTGTAACCACATTGTAGATAAAATAATATGCCGTCATAAATGTGGTATAGATGCACATCTTTTAAAACACAAAAAAAGGTAATGGAAATGACATAAGAATATAACGAACTTTCTTATATAAATTAACACTCACTTGTCACACATGTGTATCAAAAAGAACGACATAATGTTCATCTAGAGAAAAAAGAGCAATACAAGATGTTACCTCTAGTAAACCTAATATATAAAATTTTAGGATAAAACATTAAGAAAGACAACACAAAACTATTTACTTTTGACTTAAACAAGAAATGAAGAAGACTAATTTTGTAGTTATAAGAGAAAAGTTCATATCATTAATTCATTTCTATCTTATAGATTTTGCTTCTTCATTAAGATTATTCCATGAATCATTGATCATTTTGTTGATCTCTCTATCCTTGCTAGGATACAATGCTTTCAATTTTGTGTGTTGTTGAGAAAAAAAATGTAGCCACTCCCATTTGGATTAGGATGATTAGGTTCTCTTTTCTTAATTTCATATTTTCTCTTGCAAGGATGATGAGGGTGAACCCCTAAAGCAACATCTCCATTATTACTTAATTATTCAAGTAATTATGTGTACTCTTATAAATTGTTTTCTAGAAAATTCTATTGGCACTTGATAAAATACACAACTTAATTTATTTGAACCAACTACTACAATGATAAGATAACCATGTTCAAATTCCCATCTATATTTCCAATCATGGGATGACCCATAGACAATGCATGGTTGACTATAAAAAATGAAAACAAGTTATATCTTAACAACATTCACTAATTCGTTATGCAAGCATTTATTTAATAAACATGACAAGTTAAAAAATAAATCTATTATTCAAATAGTAAGCATAAAAGTTTGTTAAAGAATAGAATTGTTGGAATTGGTAGGACCTGTTAACCTCAAGAGATAGGAATTGAAGCTCTCTCTTTTTTTTCTCTTGATCAAAGGTTCTACTTCATCCAAAGGTTCTTTAGTAGGCTTGTTAATAATTAGTGAGTTTGAAATAGGGCTTGAAGCAAGTAAAAATATAGTAGAAAATGCCAAAATACTTTTGCTAGATGCATCATACAATAAGACATGAGAAACATAATGAGAATTCCACCTATGTACAACAACCCACATCAATTCCACTATTTTTTTTGATAAATTAAACTTTTAGTTTTTATAAAGAGCCTTGAACTTTCTTACAAAGAACTCACCTTAGAAGTGCTCTAAAATTTGGTTTTCAATCATTGGTAGGAAAAACAAGGCACAATTCCTTACCCATCAACATTGCAAGACTCATAGAAAGTTTATCAAATTGAAATATATGAATGAGATTTTGCACAAATAAAAAAAAAAAGGTTAAGAGAAGAAAATATTTGAAAGGATTTGAAATAATAAGCATCCAACTCCCTAATGCACAATATTGTGTTTTATGTGTTATGGTTGCATATATGCATAAGAGAAAAAACTCACTTATTCAAGCTTATTGTATACAACTACTTAAAAATACTAAAACCCTAATCTTAAAACCATACTTTAAAAGCTTTTCAAGGTATTTAGGGGAAACCCACAAAAGTGGTTTACAATTCCAATGAGGAAGGAAAAGTTTCAAAAAAACAACCCCATGCAAAAAAAATTGGTTTTTGGGGGTTTGAACGAACTTTTGGTTTGAGCGAATATCGAACCCCCCTTTGAGCGAACCCATTTAATGATGGGGCCCACCATTCCTGGAAAAAAGCCAAGAGTGAAGGCTTGTGGAAATGGGGTTCAAGCGACCCCATGGTTTGCTTGAACCCCCTTTTTCCCCCCTTCTCCCCCTCAAGCACCAAAAAGGTCTAGAATTTTGGGCTTTGAAGCTTGGGTTGAGGATGAAAATGGAGGAGACTTCATAGACCCAACTGGATGATGGTAGTCCTCAGAACGAGCTATTCAACAAATATAATTTTAATATGTTTTGGTTTTATTATGTATTTGTTTTTTTAGTTTTATTAAACATAGGTTTTTCATTGAAAATCAAGCTCTCTATTCCGCACATGTGGAAAAATAGCAGATTATCAATTGTTTTTTTTAAAAATATGAGTGCATTAGATATTGAAGACCTTGATCCAACAAAAATAAATAAATTGAATTTCAAGACATACAAAAAAAGTTATGCGTTATACGGTTTGCCTATGTCTGAATTGTAATTGGTTTGACATCAAAACTTGATTAAGGAATTTTTTTTCAATAAAACACTATGAAACCAATTGGAAGCACTAGATATCATAGTTACAAATCTAAATTCGAAAAAATTAAAATTTTATCCTTCATGGAAAAAAATATTCGTTATATGGTGAATGTCACTCCTTAAAAATGTTGTTTACTGAAAAAAAACTAGTTTTCGAAGGAGATGGAAAAAGAAGTGCAATTTGATTCCAACAATTTTGAAAAAAAAAATTTAGAATCTACAGACAAAATGTCACAAATCACTAGTTTGCATTATCTTCAAATTCCTCACGGTTTAGTCGCTATAGGTGCCCGAAAGTGAATATTTAGTTAGAAAAATTATTTCAGTGTCCAGTTTGACCAAAAATTGTAAACCAGTATTGTGGGATCACCCCTTACAAAAGGCTTTAAGGATATAGGTAACACCTATAGTTGAAGGTTTGGGCTCACTCTCTCATCTTTATCTTTGGCCATTTGTTGGGGCTTATAGAAATAATGGGGGCTAAAGGAAGGTCTAGTTGAGAGCCCACCAAGTGGGGGGGATAGTGGTATGTAATAGTGCTCTTGTTGACTAGTTTGTTGGGTTTTGGGGTTGGTCCATCCCTACTTCAATTGTGCCCATCTCTTTGTCTAATCTCTCTCTAGGTGTCTTACTATCTAGTCACTCCACCCTTAGGTTTGTAACAACACAAAGAAATGAAATAGGAAGTTAAATGTAGAATGTTCTTTGGTATGCCTATAGCAGTTCAAAGACATTTATACAAGAGATGTACCCACTTGAAGCTCCTCCACATTGAGTTTGTTGTTGCTAACATTACTTATGAAGTTGATGTCCTTCAAACATGGGCAACAAAGGCCCAAATATCATGGCCATACAAACCCTATAGTCATGGTCCTCTATGTCACATTGCTTGGTGAAAAAGTGAAACAAAAGATAATGTGAATAGGGTTAGTATTATTATTTTAGATGTTAGGCTATTCAATTTTAGGAAGTATTATCATTTTATATGTCAGGGCGTTCAATTTTTGGGTCATGTATTATTATTTTAGATTAGAAGGTGTAGTAATTTAAGGGCAAGAATTAGAAATTTAGATTTTAGAGTGTAACAATTAAGGATAGGTATTGATATTTTAAAGGATAGGAAAAAAACTATAAGACGAAGAGTAGAATTAAAATAGATTTATGATTATTTATGTTGTATATAAGTCATTTTGTAAATAAAAAATGTTATTTTAAACATAAATAGTGTTATATGTGTTCATTTATTAGATCTTTTATATAAAATACAAAGGTAAGATATAACAATAATAATGATTATTAATTTTTTTTAAGAACATTTATGTGTTAAATAAGTTATACTTAAGAAAAAATATGAAATTCTTTAATAACAAATAGTATTTTAATGTTTCACTAATAAGAATTCCATGATTAAAAATAAGAATCTACCTTAATTTCTTAATAAAAAACAGAGATGATATAAGAAGAAATGGTTGTTCTTAATTGATTTGGATTTATGAAGAAATAAATGTCGCTATATCTTAAAAAAAAAGGAAAACGCTTTTGATTTCCTCTGCTGGTTTTGATCTATGATACGGGAGAATAAATAACGCCGCTATCTACTGGACGTCAATCATGCAATGTCATCAAATGCCCTTTCAAAGGGTAAGCAAATTCACTTTCATATCAATGGCAGAAGGCTTGTATTTGCAATGCACACGCTTCTACAGAATAAGCTTATTAACATGTATGACAAGTGCGGAAGTTTGGTGGGTGCTCGCAAAGTTTTCGACCACTTGACTGAACCCAACATTTTCTCATGGAATATGGTAATTTCAGCTTACCGAAGTCATGGCTTTCCTCAAGAGGCATTACAGTTGTTTATCCAAATGCAGCAACAAGCAGCTGTTCAGTCTGATCACTTCACTTTCTCCACTATTATCCCTGTGTGTGCCAACTTGGCATCTGTAAAACACGGTTTGCAGATCCATGGAAAAATCATTAGATGTGGATTTCAATGTGAGGTTATTGTGATGAATACCCTGGTAGATATGTATGCAAAATGTGGAAGAATAGAGAAGGCGCGCGAATTGTTTGACAAAATGCATAGCGCAGACGTGGTCTCATGTACTGCGATGATTATGGGATATGCGCAGAATGGTGTTCTTGACGAGGCTCTAAGGATTTTTCGTACAGTTCCAAATCGAGATGTGGCCTTATGGACTGCTATGATTACAGCATGTGTGCATAATGGTGCTCTTGACATGGCCTTGAAGATTTTCGAAGAAATGCCTCATCGGAATGTGGTTTCATGGACATCAATCATTGCTGGGTATGCGCAAAACGGGGATTCTAAAAAAGCATTGGAGATGTTCAACCAAATGCAATTGGCAGGCGTAGAACCAAACTCAGCAACCTTTGCCAGCATCCTCCCTGTTTGTGCCAAGATGGGAGATTTGGAACAGGGTATGGAAAACCATCAAAAAATTATTGAATGCAACCTTTTGTCAGATGTTGTGGTTTTGACTGGCCTGATAGATATGTATGCGAAATGTCGAAGCATGCAGAAGGCACTTAACTTGTTTGAGAAAATGTCTAAACCAGATGTCGCTTCATGGACTGCAATCATTGCTGGATATATGCAAAATGGATTTGTTGATGAAGCCTTGGGGTTTTTTAAGCAAATGCAATTGACAGGTGTGGAGCCGGACTCGTCAACATTCGCAAGCATCCTTCCAGCTTATGCCAGCATTGGAGATTTGGAACAGGGTAAGAAAATCCATCAAAAAATAATTGAAAGTGGTTTTTTATCAGACGTTGTTGTGACTGCACTGATCGACATGTATGCAAAATGTGGGAGTATACCGAAAGCTAATGAGTTGTTTGACAAGCTGCCTAAATGGGATATGATCTCCTCAAATGCAATGATTGTAGGATATGTACAAAATGGACTTGTTGATCAAGCTTTTGAGCTTTTAAAGAAAATGCAATTAGCGGGTGTAAAGCCAGACACATCAACGTTTGCCAGCATCCTCCCAACTTGTGCCAAACTTGGAGCTCTTGAGCAAGGTATGGAAATCCATCAAAAAATTATAAAAAATGGGTTTCTGTCTAATGTTGTAGTTGTGACATCTCTGATAGACATGTATGTAAAATGTGGATGCATACAGAATGGATACAAAATGTTTGGCAATATGCCTCAACATGATGTGGCCTCGTGGAATGCAATGATAGTTGGATATACACAAAATGGACTCGTTGATAAAACCTTGGAGATGTTTAAGCAAATGCAATTCGTAGGTGTCATGCCAGACACGTCAACCTTTGCCAGTATTCTCCCCGCATGTGCCAAGCTTGGAGCTTTGGAACAGGGGATGGAAATCCATCAAAAAATAATTGACAGCAGATGCTTGTCTGATATCGTTGTGACTGCCTTGATAGACATGTATGGAAAATGTGGGAGTATACAGAAGGCACAAGAATTGTTTGAAAAAATGCATTATCCAGGCACAGTCTCATGGAATGCAATGATCGCAGGATATGCAATGCATGGCTACAGCAAACGTGCCCTCGATCTCTTTGAACAGATGAAGCACCTTGGAACCAAACCTGACCTCGTAAGCTTCATCTGTGTTTTATTTGCATGCAGCCATGCCGGTCTAGTGGACGATGGCTGTAAATACTTCAATGGCATGAGTAGCTTTTATTGCATCATACCTAGAATGGATCATTATGTATGTATGGTTGACCTTCTTGGCCGTGCTGGCTATCTCGTGGAAGCCCTACACTTTGTCATTAAAATGCCATTAAAACCTGATATGGTTGTATGGATGTGTTTGCTTGGTGCTTGTAGATCACATAAGAATATTAGGCTAGGAGAATTTGTGGCTAGGCTCCTTTTTGAGTTGGATACTAAAAATGCTGCGCCTTATGTTCTTCTCTCAAACATTTCTGCAGAAGCAGACAGGTGGGATGATGTTCATAAGGTAAGGAAATTAATGAGAGATAGAGGAATTGAAAAGCTACCTGGATGTAGTTGGATTGAAGTCCATAAAATGGTACATGTTTTCTGTGTAGGAGACAAATCACACCCACAAACACAGGAGATCTATACAAAGTTGGATAAATTGTTGTGGGAGATAATGGCAGCAGGGTATATTCCAGATACCAGATTTGTATTGAATGACGTGGAGGAAGAGGAGAAGGAATTTATCCTCTGCCACCATAGTGAGAGGTTGGCAATTGCATTTGGGTTGTTGAATTCACCGCCTGGAACTACTATTAGAGTTGTCAAGAACCTTCGAGTATGTGGGGACTGCCACATTGCAACTAAGTTTATCTCCAAGGTTTCTGCAAGAGAAATTCTTGTAAGGGATGCAAACCGCTTCCACCTTTTTAAACACGGACAATGTTCTTGTGGAGATTACTGGTGATTATAAGTGAAACAAGCTACAAATGCAGGCTTGCTGTAGAACAAGGTGCATGGTTTCAAACCTGCAATGGTAAGAAGGATTCTGATTTCATTTTCAGTTTCTCTCTGAGTCTGGAGAGCTACAGCGTGCTTTTGACATTTTATAACAATTTTGTAAAGTATTTCTTGTCTTTGCAAGTGTACAAGTTATTGAAGAGATAGACCATGATCTCTTGTACCATCAAGGAGTTATAACGTTGAAACTATTTTCAGGAACTCTTTACAACTTTGGACTGATAAGCTGGAGGACGACGCAGAGGAAAGGGAAATGCAAGAGAGGAACACTCTAAGGAATTGGAAACCGCCCATCCAGCATGAAATGTGAGGGAACTTACAATCAACCCAATGCTTGGATTTGACAAAGAGAGTCTCTCTTTATTCTTGTTGGATTATTCTATTATCTTTTTCCTATGTCAGGTCTGCTATCTGGGCCTAAATTTTGTGCTAAATTATATATGCATATTACATGTTCATGTTGATTTATGTATTTTATGACCACAGGATGCAAGCACATTTTGCAAGCGTCAAGTTAGACCTTATCCTAGCCAGGTTAATGGGTAAGGCTGTTCAAATATGGTTATTGGAAATTCTTTAGGAAGAGTTAATTCTTGGACTTGCAAAGATCCCATTTATAATCTAAATGTGATTTCTCACATAGGCACATATTGTAGATAAGGTTCTTTTGTAAAAATCATAACGACCTTGTAAATGACATGATTTAAATATCTCAAATTATGGATGGAGATTTGAAATTAAGCTTCATATGCCCACTACTTATTTCTTGGAGAGTTGATATGTTTGTGGCACCGATTTCCATTAAATTTGATATCAATAAGCTTTGTTGAGTCATCATCGCTTTGGTTGGTTTTAGGTTTAAACGAATTATTGGATTTCTATTAGAAATAATATTATTATAATTATATTTATGTATGGTAAGAGAAAAACATGCATAATGAGGTTTATAAAATGATACCAGTGAGTGGAGACAACTTGTAGGTGGTTCTCATGATATGATGATACTAAATAGGTCCTATCTCTCACGAGCTTTCCCGAGTTGTGGACAATAATGGAGCATCGGATTTGGTCCAGTAGGTAGCCAAATCACTAAGGATGTGAATAAATCTTACATGGATGTCACAAGGTTTTCAAGTGATAGGTGCTTTCTTCACATTTGTTACACACCAATTGTGTACTTACTATTTACTATTACTATGTAGGGTAAATGTGAATTCTGAAGATGAATAAATTGTGCTTGCAGGTTGTTATCAAATGAATTATGAATAAATGTTATCTCATTTAGTGATATGTGAAGAAATGCATATATGTGAAATAGATGGTTATTGAATTGATATTCTAACTTTGGAGATGTATTTTGTGTAATGCATATTTTGTTGAATAACTGACTACCTTGGGTATATGTTAGTGGATGCAGGTATATGTTCGATTCCTCCAAGTGGAGGGGAAGTATCACTCAAGAGAAGATCTTAGTCGGGTAACTAGTAACGCAACTTATCTGAGCTTACATACACTCACAATAGTATGGTTGAGTCAAGCTATTTATGTGGGAAGTTGGTAAGTCATCCTTAGTTTGATGTGTCTACATTAGTAAGAGTCTTGTTTACTATTGAGTGCATTATTGGGTGATATTTATTTGTTTGAGCTTGTAAGTTCATTCCTTAAAGTATTACTATGCTTGTGTCAATGAGTAGGACATACGTGGAATATGTATATGTACACACATGCATGTCGATGATAGACCATACACATAAAGGAACCTGCACGTGAGGGTACATAGGTAGATGTATCTATGCACACTTATGCACAGGTTGCTTACGCGCATAGAACTATCAAATGGACCTTACGACATATATATATATATCACACGTAGGCAGTTATTAGTACAATAGTAATTGTGTTTGATTTTGGTATGTAATCAAAGGTGTATATATATATACATGCATGTGATTGACAAATGTATATTGCCCATACAAATGTATCGATATGTGTATACATACGTATACATGTACATAGAGGAATATATATATATATACACACACAAATCGATATAATGGTTATTACTATGATAATGATATCTTGTTTGTACTCATTTGAATATCAAATGTATACATACTTAGTTGGCATAAGATATATAAAATATATATTAACATATATTCATATACATACATACATACATACATATATATATATTTAAATATAATCCATTGCTTGAGAATCGATTTATTAACTTAAACAAAGGTCAAATATATGATATATGTTGGCACAATATAAAGGCCGAACATTATACAAGATGACAACGTATTAAGGATGAGTTATCTATAATATATATATGTTGATACCCACACACACACACATATATATATATTAATATATATTTAAATATAATCCATTGCTTGAGAATCGATTTATTAACTTAAACAAAAGTCAAATATATGATATATGTTGGCACAGTGTAAAGGCCGAACATTATACAAGATGACAACGTATTAAGGATGAGTTATCTACAATATAACTTGCAACCATTAAGTCGATATGAGGATTGAGACTTGGTCGACGCCTTGTGTGGAAATATCTTTGACTTGGTAAATTGAAAAACGCCTTATCATAGAGAAAACATCAACAACCAATAAATGCATGCAAGATAAGTTACAAAAGGTTGATGAACTAGTCAAACTGATTTTATGAGATAAATCGACTCATCTTAGACTAAATCAACATTTGCTAAGTGTTGCACTTTTGATATTGACTGATTCAACAAGTGTAAAGCTGTGCCAACTCTGTAGGAGATTTCTGCTTGCTTTGGCACCACCTTATGAGTCCTGTTTGTTGTAGGTGATCATTTTGAAGGCAATTTGAATACCATCTTTTTACCATGTGCTGGTTTGAAATAGTCTTTTACTGCTGTCAATCTTTGAGGTCGACCTGTAGCATTATTTTGTTGTGTATACTCTTATTTGTGCGCCACCTTTTAGCTAAGTTGAGTGAGTTGATATGCATGGAGTTTGTTGTCAATTCTCATGCCTTTTCTGTAGGATGACAGGTATCTTTACTGCTATTTAAATAGTAGAGTTGAACTCTCATTTGGGACACATTGTGCTCAACATTCACACACTTTTGCTCTGCATTTCTTATCTGCAATAATCTACTATATTTTGAGAGAGACCTTTGAGTGAAGTATATTATCAACTTGATAGATAGAGGGTTATTGTGGCATAGCTTGAGAGATCAAAGTTAAGCTAGTTGTTGTTTTGGAAAAGTTGAATTGTAGTCAATCGATTGGATAAGCGAAATAGGCATGAGGATAATCTTCTTTTATTTGTCTTATCTTTTGAAAGATTGTTTCATGATTGCTTTAATTTGTCTATTATGAATACTTGCATTTAGGGGAAAATAGTATTGCTTGAAAAGGAATTAGAAGCTATTATATTGTTTTGTGAAGTGCTTGTACTTACTCCATAATAGGAGGATTTTGTTTGTCATAAGTATGGACATACTAAATATGATTTAACAAAGGTAGGTTAAAGTTATTCATAGCCAAGTTATTTGATTTAACTAAGATAACTAGTGGATTACTCCTAGGATTATTTTTCCATTAAGGGAGGGAGCTTGTACTTTTACTTGGTAAAGTAGATATATCCTAAGTTTGTAGGAATGGTGATAGGCTATCTCTGGGGTTAAAGATTATCCACTGGAAGAAATACATATGCGTAGATTATAGTGGCCTTAAGTCAAATCGAGCTTGAGTAGTGTAAGTGAATATCTAATGACCTTCACTCGAAGTACTGAGTGAGAACACTTTGGCCAAAGTAGTGTGATTGCCTCTGGCTCCACTGTCAATTCACCATGATCCAGTTATTGTATGCTAGTCCTAGGTTGTGGGTTTACAAGTTCTAGTCATGTAGGACACAACACTAAGATTAGTTGGTTGTCATTACTTGGTTACTCTACTAATCTTTTCATTGAAGGGTAGGGCCATCTATCATATGATAGATGTGCGAGGGATCGTATATGAGTCCATGGTTGGCGGAAAAATGCTTGAGTGACGCTTCTCCTCCTTAGCAAGTGACAAAAGACCAAGATTTGAAAGGAGGATCCTAGACCATCTATAACTATTTGTTTCAAAGCTCGGTTGAGCTATGTATGTACTTGCGTACAATCTTGGAATATTGTAACTTGTGAAATTATTATATTGAAATGGAATCCTTATTGTATATTGTTATGGTATCTTTGTCCATTTGTTCTCAATAAAGAAAATAATTTTTTTATTGCAATGACTTGTTACATAGTTTATTTACTTGCATAGTGAAAACTTAGGAAAAACTTACTTCAGTGAACAATTGACATGTTACAACATTACTCTCAATTTTTCCCAAATTCAAACCACAAGCAATATATAGTGCACCAAATAAGAGCATTTTTTTATTGACAAGTTCATTACTTTTTAGCATAGTGATGTCAAATTTCTTTGTCCAAACTTTTTCCCTATGTATATATTATAACTCAATTAATTAATTTCCTTTTCATTATTGAATACGCAAGATTCATTTTCTTTTAAAGTACTAACATAATACATGATGTTTTAACATGTATTCTTGAGACACTATCAATGAGTGTTAGGTTGCATTTCTTGTATATTGTTAGAGTTATTGTGCTTACAATATCACACTAAAGATATTGAATTTAACAAGATGATAACTAGAAGGTTAGTAATTACCTTTCAAATGAATCCACACAACTCAACAATCCAAACAAATGTAAAATACTATTGAGAGTAAGGTTTCCTTGCTAAAGCTCCAATTAAATAGATCCAATCCATCCGATTTCTTATATATTACTGATTTTGATATGCTTATAAATGGTTATCAATTACCTCAACCCACAATCTTGAATGAAATAATGATACAAAATATCCACCTCAAACAATGAAGAATGCATGATTGTTAAAGTTTTTAATTTGATTTAGGGTAAAATGAGGAGTTTGAAAGGACCTTAAACGTTTTATGCAAATAATAATGGATATAACAATGAATCCTAGCACCAAAAAAATGGATTGTAGCAAACAAACAAACTAAGGTTGAAGCCCTCAGGCAACACTCACAAGACAATAAATTGGCTGCCACATTGAAGGCAACATGAACCAAGTTGTGACTATACCAAAAAGTGATAACAAAACAAGACCAAAGAGGACCAAGTCTACATAATCCCTAATCCAAAATTTTCCCCACTCACCTCTCTATTATAAGAAAGAAGTCAAAAATTGTGGGGGTTTGAAACCTTTTTTGGAAGATCTTTCTTCCTCTTATGCATTATGGTCCACGAGACATTGTCCATTGTAGTAGCAAGAATTGCAGCCAAAGAAAGCACATTACCCCTCTCATCAACATGATAAGATGTTGTAGGATAAGAGTTGATGCCAAAGAATCTAGCAGTTGACAACAATCCGCATCATCCAAAAAATATGGGAAACATTCTATTTCTTATCATTTTTGTTTGTTGTTCTATTTCAAATTTTGCAGTTCATCAAGTAGCTAGATGCCAACATTTTGTGCTCCTCTTCACACATTAAATTGGAGCAATTGATTCCCACAATTCTTGGAGGTTTTAATTGCAAGTTATGGGGAATCCAAATAGGCTTTTAAATTTTCAATGAGCACTTGCCATATATATCAAAGGATGTGGGGGAAAAATGGTTGTTTGTTTTGGGAAAAGATGACTTTTACAAGAGTTCTTATTGCCCTCTTCTATGTTGTTAGAGAAAAAAAGGGAAGAAAAAAATAGGGGATAGGAGTAATTGTGCAACAAGTAGACAAAAGGAAAAGGATGCATGTACATTTAATAGGAATATCTAAAGCATTTAGATGATTGCCACAAGCTAAGAACTAAGAAAGATTTACACCTAGGACAAGGGAAGTTTATCCCAATGTTGCATTGTCTAATAGAAGTGAAAAGGTTTGAATTGTTGTAATTTTTTGCTATTATAATCAAGAGAAAAGACTACATCACTTGTTCCTTTTGTTATGTTTTGTTGTCTTTGGGTACATGAATGATAGAGATCCTATGATTTAATATAAATGTTTTGTAGTAATCTTTGCATATGATTATTGATAAAAGAGAAAGAGTGTGAGTTTTTGGTTGCCTAGATTGGACACCCAATAACTTGGGCATCTTGTCAAGATTGCATCAAATTGTATCAAGGGACATTTCTTCCTTGGTATACTAGTATGAAGTTCTTGTAGATATAAGGTATTGCCAACTATAAAAGAGAAGTTTTGCAAGTGTAGAGGAGCATTATGAAGATCTTGTTATAGCTTTGGTAGGTTGTGAAACAAAGACTTGTAGTTGTGTTTTAATGGGATTTAGGCGGGGCATTGTTAAGAGGGGTGCAAAGGTAAGATAACCTGGAACTATTGACTTGGCACAAATGATGATAGAGATCTAAGAAATATTGAATGAAATGGAGACATCCTAAATAAAGGGAGCTCATATTGAGAATGTAAGTGATAATGAAGGAGAGGGATCCCAAGGACTCAAAGAAGAAGTAGAAGATGCAACTAAGAATAGATTTTCTAGAGCCATGGTGAATATTGGGAACAAGCCCAAGCCAGACACACCTTACTATAGTGGGAGCTTGAATGGTAAAGAGCTCATGGATTGGACTACAACAATGGAAAAATATTATAAGTCAATGGAGGAGTTCAAGGAAGTGAAGCTTGTTTGTACAAGGTTAAAGAGTCATGCTTCTATATGGTGGGATTTTATCCTAAAATAGTGAAAAAGAGGGGGGTTAAACCCTAATCCCTTTGGAGGGAGGAATTAGATATTTAAGTGTCCCTCTTCCCACAATTTCATTAAGAATCACCCAACCAATTATAAATCCAAGATAATTTTAACGTCAATGCTGATTCAATTAGATCTGAATTGGTGGGAATTATTTGAGGATGGGGCTAAGAATGATTAGAAATGATTTCAAACAATGAAACTAAATGAATGATATGACCTAATATGCAAATTGTAACAACAATTTGCAGGTAGATCTGGGAGGTATCAGAGGGTATGTACCTATCACCAAAAGCTAATTCTGATAGGTGCAGAGGGACAACGTCACCCCTAGGTGAATGAGTCCTTGATATCCTTTCTGGAACTTCAAAATTTGAGATTGTAGTCCTACGTCTACTCTTCATTCTTGTACCTTTAAATCTTCATCTTCGGATCTAGACCTGCATTAAATCTGCAAAAAGAAATTGTTTATTTGTTTGTATGGGGGTTTGCCTCAGTCAAACCCCAGTTTGGTAGTTGAACCTTGATAAAAGACAATGATCTGATAAAAAATAGTGTGTGAGGCCTAACCTTATGTGTGTCTAAGGTTGTTATGAGCTAAAATGCAAAGAGACCCTACTCAAATGCATTAGAGTATGATCTCAATATGATAATGATAAGATCCACTTAAGTAGAAGTCAAGACACCCTAAGTAAATCTAAAAATGTAAAGATACCTTGCTTAGGCTACAAATGGAATGAAGCTTGAAGATGAGAACAATTTGAAACAAGTCATTAGGTAGAGGGAAGTGGCCAAATGCATCTCCCACTCCTAGAATCCATCATGTTCTTCTATAGGCAACAACCTTCAATCATGTGACAAAGCTTGATCAAATCTGAAAATGGGATTGAAGACCTACAAAATAAAAATAATGCTGCTCCAAGACTCTAAATTTTGCTTGCTTGAATTTTCTCTTTCACCTCTCTTCTTTATCTCATCTCTTTCGAGTTTGAAATGGTGAAAAGACTAGGCTTTTGTAGGCATTTCTCTAATTTCTTGAAGATTATATCCCAATAGCCGGCAACTGCAAGTTGAATTTCGAATGTTAAACTGTCACCAAGAAGCTATTAAAATCTGGGTCCTAGCTAATAAAGGGAACCCATTCGCCCATGGGCGAATGGGTCTTGGCACAAATTTATAGGACACATATTTTGGGGCAATTTAATGATAGGTTGCATTTGTTCAATGCTTTTTTTAGTGTTGTAAAATGATAAAAATAGGCCTTGGATGCATAATAAAGGGAATTAGGCCTATTTAGAAAGGTTTAAAATGCATAAATGTAAGGTCACTAAAATAGGTCCAAACTAAGTGTGAAATTGTACTATCACCTACAAGGGAGTACAATTTTCTACACTACATATACAAATAAAGGGGCAAAGAAAGGGAGAAAATAATTCAATCTTGGGATAGAATGGTGACCAAATTGAGGGCCATATTCTTATCTTCAAAATATTATGTGTCTATTTAAAAGGTTACAACATTTAAAACAAAAGGAAGTCAATGTGAAATGATACACTTAGGAGTTCTAGAAACTCACTATAAGAGTTGGATATGTGGAAGATTACCCAACAAAGGTAGAAATGTATGTAAATGGATTATGTTTTAATACCCAAGATGTAATTAGTTTACTAAAATTTTGAACCATAGAGGAAGCTTACCAATGTGCATTAAAGGCAAAGGAGAAGTTGGTACAAATGCAACATGAGAAATCTAGAGGCAAAGGAAGATCTTTGAGAGAAAGAGGATGGAACTTTGGTGAAAGAGGAAAAAAGATCCATGATGAAGCAAGTGGTTCATACACCTAGAAAATCTTGAATTAATCAAAGATACACAACATCTACCTCAAAAAATGAAGAACTGAAACTTATTAAAGTTAATAATCAATGTAAACCTCAATTGTCTTCAAACACCTCAAAAGACATGATTGTTCCTTCAAAGAGAATGCATAGCATATTAGTGCTAATTTCATTTAGCTACAAGAATGTAGTAATTTATTTAATAGATTCTAGTTACACATTTATTAGCTTCCATTAAAGATCATAAATGAATCCCAAGAAACTCTTTCAAGAGGATTTAAAAATTAAACACGAACAAAAGTGACATTGATTGAAGGAAAACCAAGACACAAGTTACATCCATGATCACTTTATAGTCAACTATCTATGATTAAACATCCATGCTCATGAAAAAAATCATCATATTAGGAAAAAATATCAAAGATAAGAACCAATGTAATTACCAATTGTTTGCAAACACCTCAAAAGACATAATTGTTCCTTCTAGTAGATTGAATTCATCACATGCTAGCATCAATTTCATTTGGCTACAAGAATGTTGTAATTTTACTTGCACATTCCACAAGAATATGTTCACATTAATGATCATATATGAAACCCAAGCAACTTCTAGAGGATCTAAAAATGAAATATAAACAAAAGTGACATTGATTGAAGAAAAAATAAGACACAAGTTGCAACCATGCTCACTTCATATTCAACCAAATATATGGTTGATTAAACTCCTATGCTCCTAATAATACTAATCATATTAAGGAATATGCCTTTTTCTTAAATGACTCTTTCATATCCTCTGTTCTAAAATTAATCATATCTTGACTACACTTGTCTTTACCCTATCCCAACCATTAATTAAAAAAATATTTATTATTTATTTAATTAATTTACCCATCACCTTTATCCCACCTTATCATAGCCAATTAATTAAATAAATATTCATTATTTATTTAATTAATTTATCCATTATCCTTATCTCAAAACCCTCCAACGAAATTAATTAATTAATTAATCCTCATTATCTTTTCCTCCAATACTTAATTCCACTTTATCCCTCAATCCTTGACCATTCAATCTTATCCATTAGATTCACTCACATGGACCACAATATAAAATTGCCATCATGTGACAAGTGTTCCTCTAACATGACTAACCAAGACCTTGTCTAGATTCATTAAACCTAGACAATTACCAAAAATTCAAACTAACTTTTCATCTCATCCATTCATTTCATACTACATCTCCAAATCCTAGCCATTCACATAAGGATGTTGCCCTTATCCATTCCTAAACCTAGCCCTTATCCCTTGTGACTTGTCACATGATTAAATTTTTTGATCCAATCCCTAATCCTCATTCAATCCTATCCATCCATCATCCAATCTATCTTGGCCCTTGATTCCCCTCTTGTAAATTCTATAAATGAGAGGCCTCTCATCCCATTTGAGGATCTCTTCTTATGATATTGTTATGCCAATGCATTTTCTATCTATTTCTTCCATGGGCTAGCTAATCTTCCATTATCTTACCCTCATGCTATCCATTTGATCTATTGTCATATCAATCCTATCATCATGTTGTTGGTTTAATAAGCAACCACATTCCTCCATCAACACACCAAAGAGAAAATCAAGTGGAGTTAGGGTACACTCTACTTCAAGCTCTATCTGAGGAAAAATAAGAGTTTAAGTGAAGGTATTGTGTGTGTATTGCATTATATTTCATTTTATTTACCTTTAATCTTTTCTTGTCTTTATTTTAGCATGCTCGATGGGATCCCCATCCCTGTTTTAATCTCTTTTGATGAGTTTGTGTTGAGTTTTTATCGCAAGTTCATCTCAGTGCTTCTAATTGCATTTTTGAAATCCTATGTTTTGCATATTAGTACCTACGTTCTACAAATCAGTTCCTACATTTTGCATATTAGCGCTTGTGTTTTGTGAATCAACACTTGCATTTTGCATATCAACACATGCGTTCTGCAAACCAATGCCTAAATTCTACAAATCAACACCTACGTTTTGCAAATCAGTGCCTACATTCTACAAATCAGTTCCTACATTCTAAAAATTAGTGCGTGTGTTCTACAAATCAGTTCCTACATTTTGTAAATCAGTGCATGCGTTCTACAAATCAATGCCTCTATATGTTATTGTGGCATTTGTGTTTTTGATAGCTACACTTTGCAGTTGCTCTTTTATCTCTAACTTGTGTTTGGTTGTCCTACATTCTACAAATCAGTTCCTACATTCTACAAATTAGTGCATGTGTTCTACAAATCAGTTCCTACATTTTGTAAATCAGTGCATGCGTTCTACAAATCAATGCCTCTATATGTTATTGTGGCATTTGTGTTTTTGATAGCTACACTTTACAGTTGCTCTTTTATCTCTAACTTGTGTTTGGTTGTGGATGTTCATGTTCCTTAGCTTTCTATTTTGTAGGTTCTTTGTTGTACTTTTTGTAGATATTAAGTTTTTTCCTAGGGCTTTCAAATTTTGTAAGCCTTAGTGGTCCTTTAGGGTTTTCTCTAGTACTCCTTAGGGTTTTCTACTAATATGTTCACATATTTTTTCAAGTTTTTTGAGGTTTTTTGTTGATTTGTAGTTGTAGGTTATTGTCTCCTAACCTTCTATTTCATGAATTTTGTAGATTCTCAGGTGAAGCAGTGCCTTTGTGGTAGAAAAAAATGTCTCTCTTAGGTATAACACTTTTTTTCTTTTTTACTTAGTATTTTTGTTTCAATGCCTATATTTCAGAAAATTGCACCTGTTTTTCACAAAACATCACTTATGTTTCATATATCAGTGCATATGTTTCAAAGATCAACACCTATTTTTCACTTATCAGCACTTGTGTTTCACATATTAGCACATGTGTTTCACAAACTAGCACATGTGTTGCACATAACAACACTTGTGACTATTTCTATTTCTTTGATAATTTTTTAGGGTTTTACTTGTGGTTAATTTTATTTTGATCTACTAACCTAGTGGTGCAGCTTGTTCATGCTTGTCAAAGAGAAATTAAAAGGAGACTGCTATCATTTTATTTACAAATTCACTTGTCGAATACTTTCTTTATTTTTTCACTAATCTAGGAAAATTTATTTTTTCTTAAGGTTAATGAACATTGTTTGTTGTTTCTTTGGGTGAGAGGTGTGTATGCTCTCTTTTTATACTTTGTGTGATCTTGGGTGACCAAAAACACTTGGATCATTCCTTCTAGGAGGCCTACCTAGGTATTTGATCATCCTAGGGGATGACCTCAACTTCCGTGTTTCAACGAATTATAAATAGTGGGAGGTGAATTGAAAGACACCTCTCTTGGAAGTGGAATATTGTCAACTTGAGCTAAGCCTCAAATAAATTTATACTTTGAAGAAGTGAAGATGGAGAGTGGTCTACCCTCTCCTCCTGACTATTTTACACTATTCTCTTTCATCTACAGACTTAGCCTCATGTACCCTTGAGGTATTTAGAGGACTCCCTAGAGAACCTTGTGACACCTATTATAAGATCTTATCCATTGTTTAGTGTGGTGCAAGGTACAATATAATTCCTAAAGTTACTCACCATGAATCTACCTAAGTAGAGATAGAATCTCTTTGGGAAAGGTCTTAGGACCTTCAAAGAAAGGGAAAAGGTGAGCACTTATTCCATTGGATCCCTATCTATTGAATCTTGAAAGATAAGTGTCTTGCACTAATCTTGAGGTATTAGGCTTTGGCTGGTGGGTCCACATGAAGTTAACACTCCCACTTGAATAATTTTAGGAATTGTTCAAGTACTTGGTGCATCTTCTTGTGCTAAAACAATGCATGTACCTATCTTCCAAATATTCCTCAAGCTAGTTTTTTGTTTGTTTTCTTTCAAATCTACCTCCTAGTCAAGCAAGAAAACCTTCATCCTAATCTAACCAATCTCCCAATATTTTCATACAAATCCATTTATCCAATCCCTCATCTCATCCTAATCATCCCTAATCACCCTAATAATCCCTAATCACCCTAATCATCTCATCCTAGTCTTTCATATTCATTATAGTTATCCCCCTAATCATCTTAATAATCCATCTTATCTTAATCATCCCTAATAATCTAATCCACCTCATCCCAACTATCATAATCATCCCAATCTATCTCCAATG